>VSWD01000012.1:4797172-4845616 GCA_033119305.1 Pinctada imbricata | reverse complement strand
GACATTCATTCACTGATTGATCATGTATTTAAAATCCCTACTTAATAAAATTTCTTGTTATTAAAAATAAACTATAATGTTAAATTTGATTAACACTTCTGCTTGATCTTAAACGCAAAGGTCAGTATCATTTACTAGCTTCCAATCTACCTTATAATGAATCGTAACGCAACCAGGATGATATTACTGAAAGTCAAGCATTCAAGGACTCGGCGTAAACATTTTCACAAAATCGTTCTGTTTCAGGCAACACCTGACCCACGTCTAATACTGGATCTGTTGTTTCTCTACGTTGACTAATAAGTTCTAGGTACTCATGGCCTATATCATCTATTTCGTCGTAACGATGATAAGCTAGGACCTGATATGCATGGCTGGTTTCATCAAATATAACATTCTGCACATCAGTTTCTCTCATTGCTGAGTATCGATTTTCGTTTTGAGTGTTGGCTTCCAGCTAACGAAAATAAAGAATGGATGAAACTTTAGCTATGTCTGAAAAATGTGTGTCTGAAAATAACTTCGGCAATTAATTATGTTATGTACGACTGATGAGGATTTTCTATCCTAAACACGTGTCTGGTACATTGAAATTGGTTTGAAATTTCCTTTAAGAAAGTAAAGAGTTGAAACACTTCCAATATTGAGAAGAAGATGTATTGTAAGATTTGCCTACGTCAACATTTATAACAGTTAACTCATTCTGTGATTTATGAGCTCTATCCATGAACTGAGAATATTTGTACTAGCATATCTTATGAGTTTAGAATAATGGTAATCAGCAAACAATCAGGGAACATCGCCACTCAGCCAAGAAAAATTTCAACAATTCCATTTCTTTTTTCATATACTTTTGTGTGACGTTCACCATTTACATTTTTAATATTTCGATTCCGAGGCTAAAAATGGTAAATCGAAGTCAGCTTTGCTACCTTTCTTAAAGGTTAACTCCGGCAGGAAAATCAATTAGTTTGTTTATTATGTGATCAAGATTCAAATTCATATAATTACAGGCTTAGTTATCTTTAATTTTCTTTATAATCAACAAAATTTAAAAAAAGAAACGATAATCTTATAATAATCATTACATAGTTTATTTTCGTTCCCACTGTCATTGGCTGAGCACGCGACGAACAATTGTCAAATCATATTGACCTGTAAGATTCGATTTCATTAAAAACACTATCGCGAGAAATCTTGCTTCCGGTTCACCGTTTAATATTGAAAACACTTTTCATCAAGGGTTCAACATATCTGAATACAAATGGAAAGGTAACATGAAGAATACAAAATCGTTTAACTTTAGCTATTTGTGATGTTTCCTTACTTGAGTCACATAGTTGTCTCCAGAGGAACTTGTCTTGTCCCTAAAACAAAAACAAAAAATTGTTAAAAAGATGAAAAATATTCACGAAAAAAGAAATTTGCAAATACGTTATTGCTAAGCAAAGTTCAATTCTTTAAAGAAAGGAGGGGATAACCAACAACACTCGGTTGCAGCACCCACAGCAGAATCCCAAGTGAGATCACACATAAACCAACGAGACTAATGTGCAACCGGTGCCGACTTAATCTGCCATGTAAGTAGCAGACGGTGGTGTTATCCTGGATTTCGTGTATACAGTCCTCCAACTATTTCGATTTCCCAGAGGTCTCGGAGAAAGCACAATTATGGTGTAAAACTCCTTATAGGCACCTGTTGTAAATTGATTGGTCTCGTTGCTTTATGTGTGGTCTTATATGTTCGATGGTTTTGTTTTGGTTTTGGTGATCCTTGTCCTTTCTTCTGTCACCAAAAAGGCATAATTGCTGTTTTGACTTCATTTAATACATTTAAATAAATGATACCAGTTTTGCTTTTGAATGCATTTGTTTAAAATTCTGAAATTTTAAATGTTCACAGGTTTATAGTGATAAGAGAAGAATGAAGCGCTGATGAAAAAGTTTAAGGAAGCTTTATTAGCCAATAGGTAGTCTTTATGTCTCTTTTCAAACTGCAAAAAGTGGGAAAGGGAACTGTAACAGATCAATGACAGCTGATATTTTCAATAAGAGATGATTCATTTCTATTCGAATGATCAAAACATACTAGGTACAAAACTTAACTTTGATAGTGTGTGATCGTCCGTCTCTTTAACGCATTTGAAATTTTCTGTTACAAAATTTCTTGAAATTTCTAAAACGTGGGTCCTGTAGCATCATATCCCAATCATTTTCATACTTTTTAGCCAATTTACATTGTTTAGACAGAGGATCACTGACGAGGGTTTAGTACTCGAAACGTGCATGTCTAGTCCATGCTGTTAATTTATCAGATCTTAAATGATGCTATTGAATTTGAAGACGTTTAACATGCTATATATACAAATGTAGACGTCTTCAAATTGAAAAGCATCATTTAAGAACAGAAGAATTGGCAACGTGGACCAGACATGCACCTTTCGGGTACTTAACCCTCATCAGTGATCCTAAATCTAAACGATGTAATATGATGAAAGTTACTATGTCGAAAAAGTGTACCGAAAGACGAAGCAGGATGGGTGGGATATGATGCTACAGGACCCACTTTTTAAAAATTTCAAGAAATTTTGATAACAGAAATTTAGAATGCGTTGAAGAAACGATCAACCGAAATTGATCGAATAAAACAAGAACCAAAGCAAACAAAGAAAAACCTCCACCATATGAAAAGAAGCGAACTCCCAAAATGGGAGTGAGACCAGATGCCTAGGAAGAATAAGCATCTCCTGCGTGCATGCAACAACCGTCACTTCAACTTGGTAGAATTGTCACATCCCGTTACTTTCGGAAGATATAAGTATATTCGGTGGTTGGATGGTTCAAATGGTCTAAGACAGAATATCATCCACCATTCGGGAGAGTGGGACATCATATTGTATGACTAGTTCCCCATCTGCATTTTCTTGTTTTTTTTTACGGAAAAATATTTTCCTATTAAATTGCTGCAGTTCAATAAATTCTAAGATTTTTCTTTCTTATATTCATGTGCTTTCATAATGAATATGACCTATAAAAATATTCAAATAAAAAAAGTCATTAAAATCGGAAACAAAAAATTAGAATTTTTTTTTGCAAAGTTTGAGTCTCAAAGTAGAAATGACCTTGAACATTAAGCCAATGACCTTGAACATCTTAATTGTTTTATGTAAAAGATCTAAGTCATATCTATCCATGCAATCATTTTGACAACTTTATGTAACTCTACAAAGGAAAAAATCAATTTCAAAAACAATATGAAACAAGCAAAAAGGTCTAATGTTGCCGTGGCAATGGTATTTGACGACAGAATTTAGGTAAAACTCCTAAATAGCCCATTCCAATTTTTCATTTATTTTATTTGTCAATAAACATATACATTGTATTTCCTTTGATAAAAATCACTGGTCTCCTATTGGTGCATTTTGTGATATTAAAGATTGAAATGGGTAAAAAACACTAAACTGTCCCTTATTTTCACCTCTATTTTTCGCGTCATTTTAACTGATTTTGGCTGAATACAATAAGCTTCCTAAAATATATATCAGATAACTAATTGTACTAAGTAAGAATGTAAGTAAGGAAGAATAGATTATATAATAATGAACTAGATGTTACAGTGGTATCTATGACAACGAAGTATCAAGAGCTGGCTAATTTCACGGTCCCAAAAGTGCTATAAATAGGATGACCTCGTTACTATGGCAACCAGAGGTCACATTGGCCGAAAAGTGTTATTTTCATGAACAGTACTTAATATATACCCATTATACTGAAAATCATCAAAATCCATCACATGCCGTGCCACTCGATTTTGGTCCTTTCAGAGAATGGCTGTTAAACGTTATTGTATTTGAAAATATGAAAACTCTTCTCCTAAGAATTTTCGTATATTTATTTTTTTCTATTTCAACAGCGAAAAAATCCAGAGGGTAAAAATAAATTGAAGTTTTATTTTTCATCTTTTTTGCAGAGAAATATTTTCATACTGTTATGGATAAATTGAAATCGAGAACTGATCAAACTTGATCTTTTGTAGATTGTACAAAACAACGAATAAGATATATGATATTTTGATTTATTAAGTTTGTAGATTTTCAGACAAAATATTTCAGCTTGTTTAATATTCTTACCGTAATTTCTTCCTTGTGAAGTAAATAACAAGAGCCACACATATAAGGAATAAGATGGCTATTGAGGCAATAAAAGGTGCTTTATAATGGTTAACGTTGTTACCACAGTCCAAAACATTAGGAAGAATCATTTTCTCAGCTCTTAGATCATTTTCATGCGTTATCAGCCGCGCTTTCCCAGATGTCGTATGCGTATTGGTTTGGCCCTGGGTCGTTTGGTCTGTGCTGAGCTCTGGTTGGGGAGGAAAGGATCTGTGTTTGGAATCGATCTTTTCCTGCACATGGTCATCGACTATTTCATCGTTGTCTGGAAATAAATAGAGGAAATAGATGAATGTCCCACTATCCAGAATGGTGGATGATATTCTGTAATAGACCATTTGAACCATCCAACCAAAGATTGTACTCTATATCTTCCAAAATGGAAGTAACCGGATGTGACAATTCTACCGAATTAGGCGACGGGTGTTGCATTCAAGCAGGATATGCTTACTCTTCCTGGGCACCTGGTCTCACTCTCATATCGGGAGTTCGCTTCTTTTCATATGGTGGAGGTTTTTGTTTTTGTTTGCTTTGGTTCCTGTTTTATCCTGATTTTGTATGCCTTCGGTTTCTGATTTTCTGAATTATCGATTTTGTACTGTAGACAGGGATATGGTCATTATCCATATTTGTCATTTTTACCACTGTTCATGTGTCACTGCTGGTGGACAAATTGTCCCCGAGGGCACTTGTCGAGCAGTCTTTTGCTTAAATGGATAGAACTCAAGAGACCTACAAAGTGGCTGGGGCGTCGCCCACTATAAAAAGGCCCCAACCTGTTGCGTCTACGGACACATACGCAACAGGTAACTTAGGTGTCCCTAGAATTAGCTTACACGACATTAGAGATGAAACATTTGTAGTTAGTAACAACCATGAGTTTTGGTACAAACATGCAGATGGGTATATTAAAATCAAGCCCTGTAAGATTGAAGTGGTCGATATACTGAAAGAGCACCTATTTTCACCAAGCGATTGCTCAGTTTCTAAGTGTGGCATGAAGAACTGCAAAACTTGTAACATCCTAATAACAGACACTTCATTCTCAAGTAATCTCACAAAACAAACATTTAACACGCATAGTTTTGAAAACCTTAACTGCATGACATCTAATGTTGTGTACGGAATAGAGTGCTCACTTTGTGGATTGATTTATGTGGGCGAAACCAAAGGCCAGCTCCGAAAAAGAATGTCAGGACACCGGTCAAAAATAAATAATAAAGGAAGTCAACTCCTTTATCGACATTTTGACCAGGCGGATCATTCTGTTTTATCTATGAGAGTCAGAATCCTGGAGAAAATATATCACCCCACAAACAATCCCAATTTGAGCACACCTCTCCGTCGCAACAGAGAAGAGTTCTGGATAAAAAATCTTAACACTGCAGCGCCCTATGGGTGCAACGATAACATCAGCACTATAGGAAACTTAACAAGAACCGGTTGTCAATCGGTAAATGTGACTAGCTTATTCAACAGATCACAAAGAAGACCTCGAAGTCATGGCATTCGAAAATGTAATAGGCCTGAGATTAGTGTTGTAACGATTATCGCCGACATCGGCGACATCATCGCTAATACCCTTCGATTTCGATTAATCGATTATGTTTTTAAGAATCGATTATAATCGGAAATATACAACGTGGAAAAGAATGACACAGTTTTCGATCGAATACGCGTATGACAAGTACGAATAAAACGAAAGTAGATCACCGATCGTTTCCACGAGTTAAAGTTACGGGCGAAGTGTAAAATAATTTGAAAAGGAGGTACTTTCTAAGGCATACAGTGGTTGGAATAAGGATTCTCATTAAATTTAATAGAAATGACAAGTACTCTAATAGAAAACGTCAACGTCAGATGCGATACGGGGCTGTGATACGTCAATATCTATTCGTCTAGAAAAAAAACTTTTTACGCCGAACTCTTGAACTTTGTAAGAAGGACAAGTTCGGTGAATTTCATAGTACTGATAGCCTAAACTCCACAAAAATATTGCTTGATTCCTTGATTGAATGAGCAATATCTTAAGTTAACTCTTGGGTCATATGGACCCCCCCCCCCACCACCACCACCACCACCACCATCACCACCACCATTCCTGCATCTGCCGTAAAAAGTTGCCAACAATTACAATCACATATTTGTTTTGACTACATTACTGCTGTGATTTTGACAAAATATTTCATTGACTACATTTTGTAAAGAGGATTTTATCATTTTGGGGTTGGAGTTCTTTCTAGACATTTTGCTATGTAGTATGTATATTGGCATAAGATTTAGTGAAATTTATTCATTACTTGTCATATTCTTTTCTGTAAAAACAAGAAAGAATTATTTCCGATTAAATCGAAATAATCGATTAAAATCCTCTCCGATTATAAACCGATAATCGATTATGAAATTTTTGCGATTATACAACACTACCTGAGATACATAGTTTCTCCTTCGATGACTTGGTTCCATTTTTGAATGAGCCTCTAGGCCTGCATAATATTCGTACCAAATTATACTCTGTTCCTTTACGGAAGTTACACGAAATCTACGATTATACGAAGGACCTCGCATATACCGATACACGTTCCCCAGAATACCGACTACAAGGGGTCATCTTGGACATTTCTACTTTTCGTTTATTTCAAGCAGTTAGATCAGATAAATCAGAGGAGAAAACAAACCGCCCTTTCATTAAAGTAAGATTTGCAAACAAAGGTATTGATAACTTGAATCTTGGTCAAATTTTGAATCACAAAACTGTCACAGAAAAAATCCCACCATATTTCAAAAGAAAAGAAACTCCTTGTATTTCCTATAGCTACACACCAACAGTTGCATCTAAAATTTACAATTACAAACGATTCCTGCAGTGTATTGATTTAAGTAATCCCTCACTACATCCACTTCCCTGCGAATGTTCTTCATCGGATTTCAACTACTCTCCTTGTGGACATGTTATTACTGGTGACCTTAGTATAGTCAAGGACGACAAGTTGAGATAATTGTTAAAAAAGGGTCCCAAATACAGAGAAAGTATGTCCTTTACATGGAACCAAAATGTCAATATTATCATGGACTCTTGTGAGGAATATGCAAGACGTTGGACAAAGAAAGAGGATGTACAGCTCGACACCCTTTCCGAATGGATAAAATCAATCAGAGGATTACTTTTATCTAGAATTAACCGATTAAAATCAACTGTGAACACCAGATTCGTGTCTATATTTAAAGACCCTGATGTTATCACAGAACTTACCTACCTCGAAGAACATTATGTCATCACACCAGCGAACAAAGCCTCAAATAATTACACATTTACTTGCAAAAAGTACTATTTCGACAGTCTAGTTAAAGAGTTGGGTTTAAATTCGACACCTGGAAATCCAACTTACACCCCAACAAACCTTTCTGCCTCTGAAATAATAGATAACCACAAATCAGCTCTTGCTTCCTTTGGCTTCGACACTACCAATTTAGATTTAGATTTACCATACTTATACTGCATACCTAAAATGCATAAGAATCCGTACAAACAACGTTTCATCGCTGGTTCCTCAAAATGTTCTACCAAATCTGTATCGATCTTACTCACCAAAGGTTTATCTGAAATCAAGTATGGGCTACAAAAATATTGTTCGACAGTATATTCTCGCAGTGGTATCAACCAGATGTGGATTTTAAAGAATTCGAAGGAACTTTTAGAACATCTGAAATCCACTCATTTTAGTAGAGTCCATTCGATCAAAGCCTTTGATTTTTCGACACTTTACACTACAATTCCACATTCTAAATTGAAAGAAAGACTCGCAAAAATTATAAGTAATGCGTTTACAAGTAAGAACGGTAATCGCAAATACAAATTTATTGTTGTTAACTATGACAAAACCTACTTTGTAAAAGAAAAGTCAGATTCTGAGAATAAGTACACTGAAACAGACATTATTCAGATGTTAAACTTTCTGATCGACAACATTTTTGTGGTGTTTGGAGGAAAGGTCTTCCAGCAAATTGTCGGAATTTCAATGGGGACCAATTGTGCCCCACTCCTTGCCGACATTTTCCTGTACTCGTACGAAGCTGAATTCATTCAATCTTTGGTCTCTGAAGGGAAAAGATACTTAGCTTCTGACTTCAACTTCACTTACAGATACATAGACGATGTGTTGTCCATCAATAATCCAAAATTCGCGGATTACCTGAGCAGTATCTATCCTTCGGAGCTTGAAGTCAAAGAAACTACAGAGACAAATAATTCAGCATCCTATTTGGACATAATGTTGTCCTACGACAGTGATGGTCACATGAACACCTCACTCTATGACAAACGTGACGACTTCAATTTCAGCATTACGAACTTTCCTTTTCTGAGTAGCAACATCCCTTCATCGCCTGCTTATGGCGTGTTCATATCTCAGATGATACGCTATGCCAGAGCATAATACCAAATACACGGATTTGTTCTGAGAGCTAGGCGTCTTTCAGATAAGCTTCTCAGTCAGGGATATGTTTGTGACCGACTAACATCGTCACTGAGGAAGTTCTACGGTGGATATGGGGAACTCGTCATACACTATGATGTCCCACTATCCAGAATGGTGGATGATATTCTGTAATAGAACATTTGAACCATCCAACCAAAGATTGTACTCTATATCTTCCAAAATGGAAGTAACCGGATGTGACAGTTCTACCGAATTAGGCGACGGGTGTTGCATGCAAGCAGGAGATGCTTACTATTCCTGGGCACCTGGTCTCACTCTCATATCGGGAGTTCGCTTCTTTTCATATGGTGGAGGTTTTTGTTTTTGTTTGCTTTGGTTCCTGTTTTATCCTGATTTTGTATGCCTTCGGTTTCTGATTTTCTGAATTATCGATTTTGTACTGTAGAGAGGGATATGGTCATTATCCATATTTGTCATTTCTTCATTTTTAAAACATTGATGTGACGTCATGCCTTTGTTCGAACAGTCCGAAATTTACCTTTGACTGTCCAATATCATATCTAGGTCGCGTTTATTAGAAAAAATATACGCGACCTAGATTAAATATTGGACAGTCATAGGTAAATGTACTTTGACAACTACAGGACAATCGTTACAATCTTTATTTAGAAATCACGAGACAAGAATTCCATGTATCGTGGTACTGACTATAATTCCAAATTTTGCTATTTTTTCCGGAGTTGACAAAATCCAGCACTATCTTATATATCTAAAGAATCGGCTGTTGTGTCGGAAATGACAATGTAAGAGACACTATAGTTCAGTCCGTTTTTACTTTTTTTCTTCGGTCTAATTTTCCCCACCTTTTTAATTTTACTTAAAACTAAGATTTTTGCTCGACTTTTTTTAGTCCGAAAAACCTTACCTAGATCCAGCCTTTGACGGTCATTTTGACCCAGCCCCCCTCCCGGTGCGAACAACCGTCAAAGGCTGGGTTTAGGTCAGGTTTTTCGAACTAGACTCCTTCAAAAAATATCTTCCTGAATTGTTTCTTTCATTTAACCTTGCACATAGTAAGTTGAACGTTCCCATTGATTTCTTTTCGGTATTTAAAGGCACTATATTATTTCTTGCTTGTCCGGAAAACACTTTTAGAGACACGCCCCTTTATTCGATATATCCAAAGAAGCTTCAACTAAATCGTAATCACGCAAAGTATTCCCGTTGATTTTTTCCCCAAAAATCGCATTCAATTTCGTCTTGGTTTACGGGATCTGCTTCATAATTTTTCACAACGATTTTTTTAATTGAAAATTTCATCTCCGTTATCTTCTTATATAAACAAGCATGTTAGAACCTGGAGTGATTACATTTCGATACAGTAAAGACAATTAACATAATCAGAACAAAATCAAAGGTCTTTAAATAGTGATCAATGTTTTAAGTACGATATACGCCTCAAACAATTCATTCTTAAAGATATTGGACAGTTTTCGGCCCTGCGGGCCTCAAACTGTCCAATATCTTTAAGAATGAATTGTTTTCGGCGTATATCCAATACTTAATAAAATGACTACAAAATCATCCAAACAGCAATGATCTTAGAAAAGGGAATGATCTCAAGAATGACAAACCTGTATTCACACAGCAAAACAAACCCAGAAGAAAATGACAAAACTCTCATTTCATTCTCATGAAAAATAGACAAAATGTGAATTGATAATAAAAAAAATATTTAGCGGCTCGCTCCGCTCGCCGATATAAGGAGTAGAATATTCAAAGTTATACATAATTATCTCGATCGAATCAAGACAAATTAATATTTCATATCGCTACGCTCTCAAGGAAAGCTAACAATACCCCTCCTCAGAATTGCCCCCTCCCCATCATGTGCGCCGATATATATGTACCTACATGATAGGTAGACTTCTTAAAATTTTGGACGCCCTCTGACCAAAAATAATGGATCCGCGCATGGCTCACTTAAAGCAACAACAAGACCCCCACAATTTAACATCTGATCCATCGTGGCACATTAGTATAAATTTTTGACTTGTTTGTTAAGTTCTCTGAAATGAAAACATTTCACTTTCTTTATAACAGGACATTACAGTTGCTTCACGGCTAAAGAAAAACTGAGAAGTCTGATTTCGTTGGTAAAATAATCAAAATTCGAGAAATGGAAAGGAAACCCTGATGCAAGTTTAAGTTCAAAATAAAGACAATAAATCAATTTGGACGAAGAGCTTTGTCAACTTCTTTTAAATTCATTTAGAAAAATAGGTACGCCTCTGCATTCGCCATGGTTGTGTTGCAGGTTTCAATAATAAGGAAGTTTGTATTTGTATAGGGTTTGAAGATGTAAGCATTTACCACATAAATCTCTAACAGAAGCCAAGTAAATAAAGTGAAATTTAGAGGGCAAAAGTAGAGTTACAATTCACCAATAATTTGAGAGCCCTTTCAATATACTAATCATATGGTCGTGTTCTAGAATTTTATGGCCGTTGTATTATAAGAACACAATATGAATGTGATGTAACTCTGTCGTTTTTGCTCTCATATTTAGATCTAAATGCGTCAAGACAGTAGAGTGACAACTGGCCGAGCTCTAATATACTCTTTCATGAAAGGCAATTGGTGTTGTTAATCATTTGATTTAGATTAAATGGAATAGTGTCTTCCCTTGTATTCATCTATGTTGCTTGGGGCGCCTTCGTTTTGTGGTCATGTTCGTGTGTGGTCATCTGACGGTGAGGAGATTGTTTTACACATCGATTGTACGTTCTTCAAGACCTCTGGAAAATCGGAAAAGTAGGAGCGTTGTGCGCATGTAATCCAGGATAACCACACCACACTACTGACGTGGCAAATGGCCGTCCTAAATCGGCACCGACTGGCCATTTTTCTAGTTTGTCTATGTGTAGTCATTTGTGATTGATGTTTCTCTGTGATTTGTCGTTCCTTGCCCCTCTTGGGTCTCTTCTGTGCGTGTCTGCTTGGGCTTTTACAGTGGGTGTTTTGGGGGGTTTGCTGTTGGTGCTGCAACTAGGTGTTTTTAGAGATCCCCTCTTTTCTTCCAATACCTCCAAGATGACCGATATATCGTGTTACAAATCTCGGAGTTTATCCATTTCTACCATGCAAAAGTTGACATTAAATATTTATACATAAATTTTCAGAAGAGATTGCATAACTGACCCTCTGACTATTCTTTAAAAATATTTTATTGTTTGTTATACGCATCAAGACAGTGATGTATATGATATTAAAACATCAGAAAATGAGCATTTTTAATATGGCAGAGATGGATAAAATCCGAGGGTTTTAATCCAAGGAGGGAGATAACACTAGCAAATTTGGAGGGAATATGACTATGTTGGAACACACTATATCGATCGACGGATGACTAGGCATGTACATCTATTGTGAATTTCTGTATGCTGAACACTTGAAGCTGATGTAAATGGAAAGTTTTGTCTTCAACCTCATGTATATATGTTACAGGGAATAAGTGTAATCAGGGATTTCATGTAATTCCTGAAAGGTTCAGTGATTACGTGTAATTCCTGGTCATTTTAGGGATTACATGAAATCCCCAAAATTTTAGGGATTACTTGTAATTCCTAAAATATTGTAGCATTTTTACACTTATTTCCTGACGGCAAAACATCATATAAAAATTATGAAATTGCGATATGATAGATATTTTACATGTTCATAATATAAAACCCTATTACTGAAAGAGAAAAAAATGTTTATGTATATGATCAGAGATGCTTTTAAGGCTGATTTGATTATTTAAAATTGATGGGAAACTGATATGTTGGAAAAACTCTTGAGCGGACAATTCGATTGCACAGATATATTCTGGCCCTCTAATATGACTCTAATACATGTAATCGGTAAAATTGTATGCATAGAATCTTGGTTGGACTATGTAACTCAATACAGCCATTGTACCAAAGTGCCATGGTGATCGCTTCATCCTAAAATCTTTTCTTTGCATCTATTCTATTTCAATGAAACTTGTTGCAATCAAAATATCTTAGTATTTAGATGTACACGAAGGAAGGGGATATCAAATTTTTTTTTACTGGGAAATTTACATAGATTTGTTTTATGAACCTTGATACTCAATCTGGTGGTTTATGCTTGCTGTCAGACGGGGACATCCGTTGCCTCGCAAAAAAGTAATTTTGAATATATCTTAAACTTATTCAAACATCACATAATAGATAGTTGAAAATTAGAACTTTTTTATCATTTCTTTTTTGCCCATTATCAAGATACGTTAATGAGGTTTAAATATTAATGTTTCCGATTGAATCTTTCGATATATGTTTTATTAGTACCTTGACCATCAATTTTGTTCGATGGTTTGTTTAATATTATGTTCATTTTGCATAGATAGTGAAAAACATGATAAATGAACTTCGGGGGAATACTTTGATAACCAGAAGTCTCTGACAAGACTGTAGCTCTCCTGGTTGTTTTTTCTAAAACATAAATTTCCTCTCTTTTTTTTAAACCAAGACCATAGGGAGCAGGCGCTCTAACAAATTATAAGTAGCATGACAAAACTACATATCCATCAGACTGCAACTATAATTGCACTCATATAATTCATAATATCCGAGATAAAGTATTTCTGAAAAAATGCCACACCCATTTTCCAAGATCCTAGTGGCCAAGGGCTGCTAGCTCAAATGAACTATCAATGACACATTAAGACTACAGGTCCATAATATTGGATAAAGAATTAAAACTCCCCATCATTAATAGCTTTAAACGAGTAGAGAGCACATCTATATAGAAAAAATTACCACACCCATTTTCAAAGACCCTGGGGGTATAGGGCTAAAACAAAATATCAGGTGCACAACAAGACCACAGACCAATCATTGCAAAAAGAATTAATTCTCCATCATTTATAGTGTCAGAGGAGTTGCGAACACAAGATTACATAGAGTTATATTGGAGAAAATGACCACACTTATTTCTGAGACCCTGGGGGTCAGGGGCTCAAACAAAATATCAGGTGCACAACCAGACCACAGACCCATCACATTGCAAAAAGAATTAAGTCTCCATTATTTATAGTGTCAGAGGAGTTGCGAACACAATATTACATAGAGTTATATAGGAGAAAATGACCACACCCATTTCTGAGACCCTAAGGGTCAGGGGCTAAAAATAATATCAGGTGCACAACTAGACCAGAGACCCATCACATTGCAAAAAGAATTATGTCTCTATCATTTATAGTGTCAGAACAGACGGACAGACAGACGGACGGACGCCGGACGAAGGGTGATCGCATAAGCTCGACTGGTCTGAGACCAGTAGAACTAAAACTTACCTATTCTAGTTTGAATATTCTCACTTATTTGGCATAATCAGTTCTGGGTACTTGACAGAGAGGATATTCAGCATCAACTGAGCCAAAAATAGTAGATTTTGAATATGAAAATAAGGAGAAATTAAGGTTAGGAAATAAGTGTAAAAATGCATGAAAAATTCAGGAATTACATGAAATACCTGGCCTATTTCAGGAATTACATGTAATAACTAATCGAAACAGGGATTACACGTAATCCATAAATTTCAGGAATTACATGAAATCCCTGATTACACTTATTCCCTGTAACATATATATTTATGTCTCCATTTGTGAATATATCATCCTAGTTTACTTAAACATAGAGAGGAAGTGATCTTTATACAGATGCCACTTTGATGGAAATACTTGTCAATCCGATTGTTATGAATGTACATATATTTTGAACTGTAACATACAGCAATCGTATCATTTCCGGATGAGATTAGAATCAGTGAATGTAAGTCAAACCAAACAAAAAAGTCATAATCGATAGGTACTTGCGTTCTTCAATAAAAAGAGATAAAGAACAGATCATCAACATAATATGGCTCAAAAATTGATGTGATGACCTCCTACATTTTGGTAATAATTAAAAATCGAATCAGTAAATAAAAGTCAAACACAAAATCAAAGTCAAAAAATCAAAATCATGGACTTACAAATTCTTGAAAATTATATATCATATCAATACTTTCTGACGAGGATAGAACAAACAGATAAATACAATAACACAGCTTAATAGAACACAGGGACTTGAATCCCACTAAAAATGTTACCCTTGTGTACATATGTTTAACGTCTTTAAATTCATTAGCATCATTTTAGAGCAGATAAATTTACAGCATGGACCAGACATGCACGTTTCGGGTAATAAACCCTTGTCAATGATCCTCAATCTAAACAATGTAATATGACCAAGATCTGTGAAAATTATGCCCTAAAAATACCGAAGACATAGCAAAATTTGTCGGATATGATGCTTCACGACCCAGGTTTAAGAAATTTCAGAAAGTTTTGTAAACAGAAATTTTCAAATGCGTATACTCATCTTTTCTATACACGGGGCAACAATTTTCTAAAAGGGATTCAAGTCCCTGTGTCATTGAATAACGAAGGACAACTTATTTTAATTAAATCAACAATGTACAGTTTATCTGTCTCAATTTGTCATTTTGACGAATGGCTGATATTATTTTCTACTAAAGCGTTGAGCATATATGTCGTCATATAACAGTTTCTCTCTGGTATAAGCATTGGAAAGTCAAAGTTGAAAAACTAAACTTTGAATATATGTCGCTAGGATCTTTATGTTAAATGTCTTAAAACTCGATAGCATCATTTAAGAGCAGATAAATTTACAGCATGGACCAGACATGCACGTTTCGGGTACTTAACCCTCGTCAGTGATCATCGATCTAAACAATGTAAAATGGCCAAA
Source organism: Pinctada imbricata (assembly GCA_033119305.1). Taxonomy (NCBI): domain Eukaryota; kingdom Metazoa; phylum Mollusca; class Bivalvia; order Pterioida; family Pteriidae; genus Pinctada; species Pinctada imbricata. The sequence continues at coordinate 4,830,184 of VSWD01000012.1, read as the reverse complement.
GAGTGAAAATTAATTTGTCCAAAAATATATCAAAAACGTAGCAGGATGGGTGGGATATGATGCTACAGGACAAATGGTTTAGAAATTTCAAGATTTTTTGATAACATGAATTTTGAATACGTTGAAGAGTCAGACGATCAAAAGAAATTGATCGAACTTGGCTACATGTGCTATCGGGGACTCCTGGTCCAACCAGCAGTGACACTCATCAAGTGGTTCAAATGTTAAACGTATTAAAATTTTATAGCATCATTTAAGAGCAGATAAATGTTTCCATTTTCACACAGCAACTAATATAATAGTGAGTAATAACAGCCGGAACGCCAATCCCTATTTTGACGGTGGAAAGCATTGTTTCTAAAAGGGGTGGATAACTCTTGACACACAAAGTAGCGGAATAAGAATAAATGGGGTTAAACGACCTTAATTGTTTATCTCAAATTTTAAATATTATTATAAAACAAATAATACTCAGGTTTAATTCACTACATATAACTGAAATTCCTCTGAAAGGGATTTTTGATATTTTTCAGCCCTGCTAAAGATCCAACGAAAATTGTGCATACACCGTTGGTTTTAAAAGCTGACACAAATGCTCCCCTTTGTACTTCTGGTCAAAATTCGATGATAATCTTTTCAACAGAATCCCAATTATGATACCTATATAGAATTTTAGCCAGTTACTACTCTATAAATAGGAATAAAAACGCTATAACGAGGACAAGATTTTAATTAAAATTCATCATTACGGACTCAGAATACCCCAAATTCAAGTGGCAATGGAATTTTTAACATTTGTTTGATGGTTTGATACCTTGTAGATGATTTTGTGCCAATGTCATGTTTCATTTTGGCAAATCTAACCACTTCGCAGCACCGACTTGGGTACATGTGTACCCGAGTACTCTTTGTTTACAAACAAGTTTCCATACGTTGACATGGAAGATGGACGCCCGAACAACATCTCGAAGTTTGAAAGGTGACACAAACCCCTTAAGGCAATGATCGGCATACTATTTTTGGTTTTGGTGACTTCGGTGATATATAAAGTTTACATTCAGATTGTTCCCAATCATTCCCAGCCGGGATTTTAAAAGAAAATAAGCAATAAAATGTAGGTAAACAGATCGTTGGCGAAAAACTGCCCCTGACAACGCCCGATTTATTTCAAAATGCCACAAAATTTACCTGATTAAGTGTTATGACTAGAAACGGTATCTCTATTGCCATCAAAATCACCTGTGCCATTCTTGTTTACACATGCAGCACAGTCAGTATGACGCATTTTTGATGACGTGGTACAATGTCGTCATATTCAAAACATTTGTCACGTGACTTCGTTTTTAAACTTCAAAGACAAGTGCCGACTGGCGTTCCGGCTGATAAAAGAAACATGAAGAATCAATCCCTGCTTCCAGAGAGCAGCCCAAAAGCGGTAAATCATATATTGTCATCTGAATGATGCCATCGTTACAACTTATCTATTGTTACATCTGCTTTACCGTTTTGCTTTCATATTGTATTTATTCAGTCTGTTTCGATTATGTTCTTTTTCCTCAATATTATGTTTGTATTTGTGAAACATTAATAAGACCTTCTTCTTGGACAACGTTTATGTTAGATTTGATGAGAGGAGTCTCTACAAGCAGGTTGTACGGATCCCTATGAATACATACTGTGCATTTTGTTCTCAATACACTTCTGAAAAAGAATTTTTCCAAAATCTTCAGAAGCAAACAAAAACAAAAAACCAAAAGAAAACAAAAAAGAAAAAAAGAAAGAGAGAGAGAGAGAGCGAGAAAGAGAGAGAGAGAGAGAGAGAGAGCGAGAGAGAGAGAGAGAGAGAGAGAGAGAGAGAGAGAGAGAGAGAGAGAGAAATTTGAAATGTCTTTTATCCATAAAAACTGACACTGATCAGGGCTATCATTAAAACACAGAAACACCATTTTCTGACCTTAAGATCTAAATGGAGAAACAAGAGGAGATCTCGAAAACACCAAATGCAAAAACACAGAACAGACACGCACAGAAAGAGACGCAAAAGGGACAAGCTACACCAACGTACAACAAAGAAAAATCAAACACAAAGGACCACACATAAACCAAAGAGAGCAATGGGCAACCGGTGCCGACTTTGAACGGTCATCCGCCACGCAAGTAAAGATATTATTTTGGATTCAGCATTCTGAATTTCCCCTGGCTTGACGGTGATGTTCATGTTGATTACCGTCATACGGTTTTTTTCATTTAACATCTCATCCTGTATTCTGGAGCAAATACTAATATTTTGAATTTTCACAATAGAAACTTACAAATTACCACGAAACTATTAGGTCAAGTGTCTTCTTTAACTCATTTGCTTTCACAAACTAGTTAAAACTTTCTGGAAATTTTACAAAAGCTATTGTCAGCTTCTTTTGAAATTCGGATACATACAAGCAATAGTGTTTACATGTATTACTATGGGTATTTCACAACCTGCCTTTTACGGTGACATTATAATCACAATTAAAAGGATCAAAGGCAGACAAAAATACAAACGAAATTGCGTCAGAATCATCAGACGCCTTTATGCCGTCATGCTGTCACCCGGAGGACAATTTGTTTCGTACTTGACCAATCTACAGTCTTGTATCAACGCATTCTTAAAGCTTGCTCCTTGACTGACTGTGACACCAGGACTCAATGATGGGCCATGTACAAACCTTTTTTAGGGAAGACAGGGCCCCGACCACCTTACTTCCCTTACTTCCCTGAATGTCGGTCGGGTTATAACATGCAGGAGCTCGCTCCAGCCAGCAGAGACCTCTTGGTAACCGGAAAAGTGGGATGGTCATCCGAATAACAAAACAATTCGCTACTAGCATAGCAGATGACCGTCCTAACACTAGGTTGTAGCATCCACAGCATACCCCTTAACACCCAATGCAAAAAAAACCACACAGAAAAAACAGCCACAGAGAGAGACACAAAAGGGACAAGCAACACCAACTCACACCATAGAAATATTAAACACAATAGATCACACATAAACCAACGAGACTAATGGGCAACCGGTGCCGACTTAATCTGCCATATAAGTAGCAGACGGTGGTGTTATCCTGGATTTCGTGTATACAGTCCTCCAACTATTCCGATTTCCTAGAGGTCTCGGAGAAACACAATTATGGTGTAAAACTCCTTATAGGCACCTGTTGTAAATTGATTGGTCTCGTTGCTTTATGTGTGGTCTTATATGTTCGATGGTTTTGTTTTGGTTTTGGTGATCCTTGTCCTTTCTTCTGTCACCAAAAAGGCATAATTGCTGTTTTGACTTCATTTAATACATTTAAATAAATGATACCAGTTTTGCTCTTGAATGCATTTGTTTAAAATTCTGAAATTTTAAATGTTCACAGGTTTTTAGTGATAAGAGAACAATGAAGCGCTGAAGAAAAAAGTTTAATGAAGCTTTATTAGCCAATAGGTAGTCTTTATATCTCTTTTCAAACTGCAAAAAGTGGGAAAGGGAACTGTAACGGATCAATGACAGCTGATATTTTCAACAAGAGATGATTCATTTCTATTCGAATGATCAAAACATACTAGGTACAAAACTTAACTTTGATAGTGTGTGATCGTCCGTCTCTTCAACGCATTTGAAATTTTCTGTTACAAAATTTCTTGAAATTTCTAAAACGTGGGTCCTGTAGCATCATATCCCACCCGTTCTGCTACGTCTTTTTGGTACATTTTTGGCCAAAATCATTTTCATACTTTTCGGCCATTTTACATTGTTTAGACAGAGGATCACTGTCGAGGGTTTAGTACCCGAAACGTGCATGTCTAGTCCATGCTGTTAATTTATCAGATCTTAAATGATGCTATTGAATTTGAAGACGTTTAACATGCTATATATACAAATGTAGACGTCTTCAAATTGAAAAGCATCATTTAAGAACAGAAAAATTGGCAACGTGGACCAGACATGCACCTTTCGGGTACTTAACCCTCATCAGTGATACTAAATCTAAACAATGTAATATGCCAAAAAAGTATGAAAGTTACTATGTCGAAAAAGTGTACCAAAAGACGTAGCAGGATGGGTGGGATATGATGCTACAGGACCCACTTTTTAGAAATTTCAAGAAATTTTGATAACAGAAATTTAGATTGCGTTGAAGAAACGATCAACCGAAATTGATCGAACTTGGCTACATGTGCCCTCGGGGACTCCTGGTCCACCAGCAGTGACACTCACCAAGTGGTATAAATGTAAACGTCTTCAAATTGAAAAGCATCATTTAAGAACAGATATATTGGCAACGTGGACCAGACATGCATGTGCCCTCGGGGACTCCTAGTCCACCAGCATTGACACTCACCAAGTGGTATAAATGTAAACGTAGTCATCTGTTATCATATGTTGCATTTCAAATTCGTTTCTATCCGACGGTGATACAGGATCCTTTCCAAATATTGACAAAAAGTTCAGCTATAAATATCATAAGAAAGACAAATGCTCTTTGAATTTGGTCTTAGCTTAGTATATAAAGTTTCTTGATTTTTTAACATGAACAAATGTTCTTTAGATTCAATTATATACTGATAATGATAAGTATGGACAAAAACATACTATGAATTGTCAATATTGAAATATTGGTTGTGTAATAAAATGTTACTACACCATATGCGCATTCAACAAATATGCCTTGCATTTAGTGTTTCGGGCTTTTGTTGTAGGTGCTGCAACCTGGTGTTGTTGGAGATCACCTCCTTTGTTTAATAATTGAAATTCTATGTAAAAAAGAACAAATCCAAATTATATGAAATGAAAGGAATTGATTTCCAACAAGACTCTGTTGCAGCATACACAGCAAATCATGAAAACATCCCAAGTGGAATATATACAAAGCAAAAGACGTAAAATGGACAAGGGTAACTAAATATGACATAAATGAGTTAAAGAGGATCCTTGCGATAATCTCTACAGCATTCACAATAGAGCAGAAAATTAAACATCGACGGACCCCTAACAATGTAAACGTCTTCATACTGAATAGCATCATTTAAGAACAGATTAATTGGCAACATGGACCAGACATGCACATTTCGGGTACTTAACCCTCGTCAGTAATCCTCAAATCTTAACAAAGTAATATGCCAAAAAAGTATGAAGGTTACTATGTCGCTAGAGCTAGAGGTGGAACCAGGTGCCCGGGAGGAATAAGCATCTCCTGTTGGATAGCCGCACCAGCCGTCGATGTATAAGCACGAAAATGAAATAATATATAAAATTCATGCACTGTCTGACGTTATGTCTATATAGAAAGTGCTATGGCGACAATGTCAGGGAAATATATTCAAAACACTGACTGTCAAACCCCTCGCGGGGAACCTTTTTACGAGCTCCACCCGGCAAAGGGCATAAGTGTGACACAAATGAGTCAAGATCCTGGTGATAAAGACACAAAACACCACACATAAACCAAGGAAATAAATGGGCAATCGGTGCCTACTAAGGACGGCCATCTGCCAAGTTAGTAGCATATGGTGTTGTTATCCGGACTATGTGCGCACACCCCTCCCAATTATTCGGTTACGCAGAGATCTCCAGATTCTTAACCAGATTCTCTCAGCAAAGGACATGATACAGTTTTGTTTCAACGATTAATAAACGATTTCAGGAATACCATATTATAAGTCTTTGTCTAATTAAATCCAATTATCAATCACTTTCATGACTTTATAACTAAAGATACCTTTCAGAAAAGTGACGTTGACAGTGGCATTACATCTTGTTCCTGGAATTGTATACATATTTTTTCCATCCTTTCCAGTTATATTCAGCTCTACATTTTGACCCCCAAAAGCATTCACTTCGTGCGCTATACAGACATCATTTCCATTGTCAAGAACACACTTGCACATCTCGCAATCTATTGTTTTCGTTGTATATTGATATCCTGAACAAACCATGTTTATGTTTTAAGCATTCAATATTTTTCGAAATGTTTGTACTATTACAATTCATCACAATCATGTGATGCAAACTAATTACCAGGAAATAATAAATTTTCCAATAAATAGAAAATGATTGCAAGGTAGTACCATAAATTGATAGGATCGGAAAACGGAAATTGTAAGTATTTCAAGTAATTCCTGTATGTTATCAGACTTAACTAGACTACGCTTTCTAAATTGTTTTAAATTTACTTTAGCTAGTGAACAGTCCATATAAACGTACTTATTATTCACAATACACTGTTTGGGTAAAACCTCGCAAGGGCATTTCCCATTCTGCATAGAATTTCGATTGGAAAAAAATGTTGTTATGTATAAAATTTGACGAATACTATTGGTGTAATCTTTCTCATACCCTACATCAGCTTTGATGCAACCTTAGTATCAATGAACAAGGAAAATAAAGATTGACTGTGTTAAAGTGTAATCAAAATCAGATTATTTCTTTTGATTTTGATTTTGAAAATGCGTTTATTTACTTCCGCAAGTGAAGGGCCTAATACGTACAGTGTGTGGTTTATGTTTTGATTAATACGATGTGTGACACATCACCAAATTAGTCTTATGCTTAGACAGGGATGCCAGTCTTGTATGAGAGTATTTCGTGAACAAAATGTCAAGTAATTAGTCTGAAATCAGGAGACGCTGACTCATCACGGCCACCTGGTCTCACTTTGGATTGTTATTAATTCCGAGGTTCGCAACCGTTCAAATGGGAATTCTAATAATTTTGACTTGTCTTCTCGACTTTGAGACTGAAAAACTAAAAGATGCCTCTTTGATGTTCATCTGTTGAGGAATAACTTTTGAAGAAGTACAAAATGTATCCATCAATAATTCAATCTCAAAGTCCAGAAGATAAGGCAAAAGAATTAGAATTTTCATTAGATGGTTGCAAAACCAGGAATAAACACATTATTTAGAAGTGAGATCAGGTGCCTGTCAAGTCAGCGTCTACTGTTTGCACTCAACATCCATCGCAACAGCTCTATGAAAACTTGTTAAATTTGGTGATTGTCTCGATGTTCATTTTGATGTAGATATCAGATACATGTAAAATGTATTGTTTGGTGATGTGGACAGCCATTCAATCGCAAGCCATAATATCACTGACCATTCTGGAAAAGGGGGGGTGTCTCATATGCTGTTACATGTATAAGATTAGGAAATTATATGATGCGGTATAACCAGTCCCTATCCGGCAGTTTTATCTAATTTTGAAATAGAATTATTGACTGGCATTATTGTTTTATATGTGAATTATAGAACATGGAATGTAAGTAATAAAATTAAAAATCATGGATAATTAGTATACTTTAAAATGATAAAAAAAATATCAACGGGAAAAATCTTTACATCAAAATTATTATGTTATTTCTACCTCATACCATTTTATGCAAATATGGACTTTGAGCGAGGTCAACTTGTCAATATACATATATAAACTGGAAAAGACTGCAATATCAAAATAAAAGGACGTATGAAGAGATCCATCAGTTTTAATACAATTGACTGGGGATTGAGACAAAAAGAATTCGCTGGACCCGAAGAAAAGAAATGTACAAAACAAAGATGTTAACAAAGAAATATCGACCATTTTTCAATGCTACATTTCATATTATCAAATCTCTTAGTCCAAACCCAAAGATCATATAAAATGCCAAATTGGAATTCTGCACATCGTCTAACCAAACCGTCATATCCTCACGGTTTGCTACCTGTGTGGTAGAGAGCAATCTAAAGCCGGCACTGGTTGTCCATTGGTCCCTTTGGTTTATGTATGGTCTTTTGTATTTCATGTTTCTATGGTATCTGCTGGTGTTTCTTTGTCACTTTTGCGTCTCTTTCCTCTTTAACTCATTTGTGTCACACTTATGCCCTTTGCCGAGTGGAATTCGTAAAACAGTTCCCCGACAGGGGTTTGACAGTAAGTGTTTTGAATATATTTCCCTGATATCGTCGCCATAACACTTTTTATGTAGACAGTACGTCAGACAGTGCATGAATTTTATATATTTTCATTTCTATACTTAGACATCGAGGGCGGGTGCGGCTAGCCAACCGAGGATGCTTACTCCTCCCGGGCATCTGGTCCCACATCTAGCTTTCTAGGGGTCCGTCGATGTTTTATTTTGTGGTCTATTGTGAGTGCTGTTGAGATTATCGTAAGGATCTTCTTTAACTGATTTCTGTAAGAGTCTGCCCTGTGCTTTCGTATTGGGTTTTTTGGAGTTTTGCTGTGGGTGTTACAACCGAGTGTTGTTGGAGATCCGCCCCTTCCTTCTAACAGTATTGTATCTGTTGTAAATATGAAGGTTTTGGTTTTAAACATAAAGGAACACACATGCTGAGGATAAGGGTATTATGAAACAAAAAATATATAGAAAGAGATATATAACAAGATTTCCTGTTAAAAGTTTGCAATTCATTGATGTTCAAGTCATCGATCTTTTATTATAATAATCATATTGTTGGATCCATATGTTTAAATCTAAGTCCACAGTGCCCCGAAAGTGACAGATATTATTTTTGACGAGATGATTCCTTCTTCTTTTCTAGGACAAAATAAACATCCTCACATGATTCTTCCTTCATGTTTTCAAAAGTAGCATTTAACACCTGGTCAGAGGATAAATCCGAATCAAGTGATTTAAACGTATCATTGTTTCCAACAGGTTCAGCTTTCATTTCATCCGAACTGTTGGCTTTTGGTAGTGTATCGGGTTCAGATCGTCGTTGATCCTTACAAGACAAACAATATCAATCAACTTATTGTTTTCATCGGTAGTGGAGAACAGTCTCCTATTCCCAAGAAATGCACTGTCGGAATCATGTGTTCCTAACATTTCAATTTTGAAATATTTACTTTCAATCGGAGTGACGAGCTTTGGATCAAGATAATCGTCAGTGGATCTCGTACAAATCGGTTCCAAGTAGTCTGACTCTGGCAATGGTTGATCATTGTCTGAGTATGATGTTACGTGATGACCCGCCGTGTCGTCAGTTGCTGAAGATGAATGGATGTCCATAATTTCTTCTATTGTGGAATATCCACCTTCATCCTCGTTCGTTAAAGTTTCAACCTGATTGAAAAAGTATAAACCTATTTCTTATTTCAAAATCAAACATTTCAATCAAGATGAATAACCGTATAACCAGAACTTTTCGCGAGATACTCATTTTCGCTATATTCGCAAGTGTCATCTGGAATCGCGAAAATTATTATCGCGAAAATAATTTGTGTTTGATAAGGTATAACATTGACCGACATAGCAATTACATTTTGTTCTTATTGTACGTGTGTCATTTTTCACATATTTCGATTAAACATAAAGAGAAGTAGATCGAGTGCATTCGTATGATACATGTAGCAATAACTTATAAAATCAACAAAGGAAGATACAAAACAGTGAAATCATTCGTACGTACTTGTTTGTAATTTAGGAATCGCGAAAAAGTGTACTCGCGAAAATAAAGATTATTTTTACCATAAAATCGCGAAATTTGATACTCCCGAAAATTTCTGGTTATACGGTAGTTATTATTCTGTGCATGGGGAATGCCTCAAAGAACTGACCTCATTGAGAGTGTTCTGTGTGTGAAGATGACTGTCTGAGCCAGACGATCCATCCCTGTATTGATATAAAATAAACTATGGAAATCACATTAATGTAGTCAATTTATTACAAGAAAACATTTCTATTTCTCTCTGTCGCCTGACTGGAGCTTTGTTTTGGCCCTATATCAATTTTGCATTTTATAAATTTTTTTGCTATTTCGGAAACTTCTCAAACTTTTCAGTAATGACCTTCAGAGTTCAGTGTTTTGTTTTTGATGCTGTAACCGGGCCCTTTTGGAGATTACTTCATTTATTTCAAAAAGATTCAACAAATATTGATATATTTTTATTTGTCCCTATAAACTAAGAAACGTAGAATGGCAATATAAAAACCCTCAAACAAATATGCAAATGGAATTCATTACGCATCCACTTCCTTCACATTATCATAATGCAGGGTTATTATTTTTTCTTTTCATGTGAGTCATTTCTGTTTGTATTTTTTCCAAAATTTATAAGTCTTTCAATTGTGGATTTTGGAATCTGGTTCCGACTTTTGTGTTGGACTTTCAATCATTCAAATGAGTGAAAGAAGATCCTGACAACAATCTCAACAGCACTCACAATGGAGCACAAAATTGAGCATCGACGGACCCCTAGCAAGCAAGAGGTGAGATCAGGTGCCTGGGAGGATTGTGAATCCCTTGTTGGCTAGCCGCACCCGCCGTCAATGTCCATGCACGAATATGAAAACAATATCTAAAAATTATGCGCTGTCGGAGGTTGTGTCCACATAGAAAGTGCTATGGCGACCATGTCAGGGAAAGACTTTCAAAACACTTACTGTCAAACCCCTCGCGGAGAACTTTTTTACGAGCTCAACACGGCAAAGGGCATAAGTGTGACACAAATGAGTTAAAGAAGATCCTGACAACAATCTCAACAGCACTCACGATAGAGTAAGTCATAGACTCGTTAGAGATGTCCTACTTTAAGAGGAATTTTAATCTTTATTGATTTTAATTGCTCCATCTTGGTGTCATCTAACTTTATCCATTACCTTATTTTTCTGGATCGTTTCTTGTAGAAATATAAAGCAACAGCTAGACAGATAAAAGAAGCAATTATCAGTGTTGAGATAAGTGTGACATAGAATTCTGCTTCAAACTTGTTTCCACCAGATTTATACTGTCTCATTGACGACATTTCTTTTGAACTTCTCCGTTGGATGTCCTTTGTTGGTGGCACTGTTGCCCTTCGTCCCTCCAGTACATTGTGATATGAATATCTTTTCAAGGCTCGAGTTTTCTTGTCCACGTATTCTCCAATGATTGTTATTTCTTCTGCAACAAATGCTGATTGATATATAATTTTCTCCTGAATTTTTGTTCTATTATTTTGTTTGTTACAATTCTTAAAAATTAATTTAGTTTCTAAATTGTGTTTGAAGGATATCATAAACTTCACACATAAGCTATATTTGAGAATGTGAAATTTATTTTATAAAGTCTAGTGTTTTCTTTTTTGTTTTGATTTTAAAATGATAGATAAGTATAATACTTCCGGATAAATTCAAAGTCATCAATAGCAAACCTCAACTTTAAAGCCCATCGGAAAGAAGAATAAAAATAAAACTATATAGATACTACGTTCAATAACAATAAACGTATCCTGTTGTGTTCATACTATATCAAACAGAGCAAAGTAATGGGTTTGATCTAATAAATCAAGTTGTATTTGGCGAGATACAGATCTGAAATATGTTGGATCGATGTAAAAAGTTGCCTTTGGGTGCGGCTAGCCAAACAGGAGATGCTTACTCCTCCAGGGCTTCTGGTCCCACCTCTAGCTTGCTAGGGGTCCGTCGATGCTCAAATTTGTGCTCTATTGTAAGTGTTGTTGAGATTACCGTCAGGATCTTCTTTAACTCATTTTAAAGTTGCATCTTAATGACATCAACAGGAAAGACGTCTGAATAGAAGCAGAAGATAGAAATAATATCCTGTCAGTAACCTAATACAACATAATGTTTGTATTTTTTCTCAGCCAGTCAGATTGCAAGAAATTTTCAATAGGATTTTTTTTAGATTATCCTGGTAACGAATTTTGAACAATACGTCATTGTTACTCTGTACAGAAAGCTTTCTTTGAACATTATTGCAACTTTAAAAATCCTCACTTGAATAGAACAGTATGTTTTAGAATATCTTGTAGATAACAAATATTTGAAGTTCATTAATGACTATAAACTTTCAAATTTAACCATTCATTCAATAGATTGATTTATAATTCATATTATGATAATAATACTCGAGGTGAAATTTATTTCATTTTCAATTACAAATGCAACGTAGGAAGCAAAGTGATCTCCGTTTTACTGTGTGAAGGAAAAATAGGGTCATTCCACTCTCAACATAAAGCGCACTTGTCAGTAAAGATATGATTAAGGTAATTCAAATCCCGAAAATTTTCCATAGACTTCCATTATAAGGGTTTTCCCAGTTGGGCTTCCATACTTCTGTGAAAATCGGCGATTTCAAAAATGAGTCATTTATCATAAGACAGAACAATAATTCATCTACCATTTAATGTTATAAAAAATGGGGGTTACCGTTGCTTTTCATCCTCTAAATTTAGAATGAATAAAAAAGTGAAAAAGTGAAAAATTAAAATTTGATAGGTACCCCTCGTTATATAACCCATATAATTTCTGTTCATGTCATAATTAATTAGAAATTAATATACGACGTGAAAGTCTATCTCTTGTACTTTCACTCATGTGAATGACAAATATGGATAATGACAAATATGGATAATATTAGCCAATCACAAACGCGCGTTCATTCAATCCGAGCATCAGTTTTGGGTAGCCAAAAACGGCCCATAACTCGTTTTAAATCAATGGCATATTCATACCTAAAGCAAAAATGTGAAATGACCTACATTTGACAAATTGTGTCATCTTGGTATTTTCTTGTTATTCTATTCTATCCTGAGTTTAAATCAATAGTCATTACTATCAAACATACCTAAACAGGAAAATTATGGGTTCTTAATCAAGCCTACCCCCCTTTTTAGTACGTAATTGATCAAAAAATTGCCAAAAGTTAATGACATTTTTGTATTGTAAATTGATTTATAGGAAAATATTTTAAGTATACGTTGTCACATTTACTATCAATGTAATATTCTATCTTTACTCTTTCTTCATGTCAAGAGACCGAGAGAAAACAATAAGTGTAGCAGGAGTTATCTCATCTTGAAGAACGTTGGCGATGTTTGCGCACCATACTTCCAGAAATCGAACAAATTCCATGAAACTATCGAAGGCAACGATGAGAATGCTTGCTGAAAAGATAGATTGCAGTCCAGACTTCTCATTCTTACAAAGAAAGTTTCCTTCAAATACCAATTGTATGCAACATGCCATTTTATAAATGTGACATACTCGTAAAAATTGCAATTATTTTATGGGGGTATACTTGCACGAAGTTGTCTAGGTGGAAGAACATCGATGTAAAATTCAAACTTAATATATTAATTCTTTCATCAATAATAGTAGAAGTTTTCAGAATTAATTAAAACGACGCAGGCGGCATACCAACCCTATGTAAGGGGAATAACTCCGAAAAAAAATTGTGAAATTTTTAGAAAATTCGACATCCTGTCTTTCGTAACAAAATCTCGTCATTTTGAGATTTCTAAATTTGGCCAAACAATATGAAAATATAACGTGAAATAGTTATAATTCATTCTAGGTGAAAAAAGTTACAAGATAACTTTTTGTCTGAAAATTAATGGTACTTTTCTCATTATTTTAGTCAATTTTATGTGTTTTTGATGCCTAAACTTTGGGTCGCTGGATATCAACAGATACGCTTCCAGAAAAAAATGTTATATTTTCTTCGTGTATAAACATCAATTTACTGTCAAAAAGACTTAAAATAAAGCAAGAAAAGGAACTGCTTCCGGTTTCACAATTTAGGAAACACCCCCCCCCCTTCCTTTTTCCAGTATATTACGTAAATGGCCTACAAATCATAAAGTTTGCTTTGAACACCACACTTTTGTACAAAGAAATAATAAATAAGTCCAGAGGCATCGTTTGGTATCAAATTGACCAAAATCTCATTCCTATTTAGATATGATTAAGGTAATTCAAATCCCGAAAAATTTCCATAGACTTCCATTATAAGGGTTTTCCCAGTTGGGCTTCCATACTTCTGTGAAAATCGGCGATTTCAAAAATGAGTCATTTATCATAAGACAGAACAATAATTCATCTACCATTTAATGTTATAAAAAATGGGGGTTACCGTTGCTTTTCATCCTCTAAATTTAGAATGAATAAAAAAGTGAAAAAGTGAAAAATTAAAATTTGATAGGTACCCCTCGTTATAAAACCCATATAATTTCTGTTCATGTCATAATTAATTAGAAATTAATATACGACGTGAAAGTCTATCTCTTGTACTTTCACTCATGTGAATATTAGCCAATCACAAACGCGCGTTCATTCAATCCGAGCTCCAGTTTTGGGTAGCCAAAAACGGCCCATAACTCGTTTTAAATCTATGGCATATTCATACCTAAAGGCAGCTTGATGCTCCATGTGGGTCATATATCTCAAAACATAATTCGTCTTCTCTAAAAGCTTCTGCCAATGTTTTTTTTTTTAAGATTTACATCAGTTATCCCCCTGTTTTTCCCTGAAACTATTCTTCTTGCTAAGTTATTTTCACGTATAACTGATGTATGTTCCCGGGCCGTATTTTTACAAATCGTATGTCTTGTTTATCTAAGCCCATATTTTCAGACTTTCAGGTATTCTTTCGAAAGATTCTTTCCTTGAATTTAGTTTGTGGAATCATTGTATTGAGAGTCAAAATGTAATGATTTGTTCGAAAAAAAAAATTTAAGACCTCAGATGTTCTTAAAGTCTTTAAAATTGTTTTCATATCCCCACTAACACCGAGTTTAGTAATTAAAACCTATTTAAGTAAGTATCAACAATATTTTGCATACTGAAGAAAGGACGGTAGATTAAAATCTAAAAAGATCAAAGAGTTGTCTATCATAGAAGCAAAGGAAAGTTAAGCATTAAGTGAAATATTTGCATTCGACCCATCTTAATTTCATTTGAATTTCCTTTTGAACCCAGTGTCGTTGGATATCCCCTCCTTTGTTTCATACCAAGAGAGATAACCCTTGAAATGATAAGCTTGAATCTGAGTAAAGATATGTGCTATAATACCTTGACGCATTGTATTTAAGGAATTAATTCGAGTTTTTATAACAAGGAAAATAGGCAAATAAATTATTCTCTTCCCAACATTTAAATACAGATGATTGTTAAGATGTTATGAAGAAAACGTCTTTGTAGACAAAAATCGAAATATCAATGAAACATACTTAACTGTCGAATCGAATAAAAGCAAATAATTTACCTTTTTCAAATTCCACGTTAACAAGAGCATCGCAACTTGTTCCCGGGATTTCGTCTATTTGATATCCATTTTGTCCTATGATGTTCAATGAAACAGATGGGTTCGGAATGCCTATAGCCCCACTCGCTACTTCATAAGCAATACAAACACTTTTGGCGTTGTTTATTACACATCTACATTGTGAGCATCGTGTTATTATATTTCTGTATCGAAGTGTTTGACAATGCATCGTAAAAAGAAGGTGTTTGTTTTCGTCACAACGGGAAAAGAAATTTGTTAATATACATTTGTCCTAAGATATAGGAAAATAAACCTTAATATTTTATGATTGGACAAGACATACTTTGTATTACAAAGTCATACTTTGTATTACAAAGTATTGATAAGTGTTGTTATTTCCTTTTTTTATATTTTCCTGCTTTATTTACATCCTTTTATATTATGAGGCGGATTGAGGACATTGAATATCTATCATTATCTATTATTTCTTGAAATTTCTTAAACATAGGTCCTGTAGCATCATACTCCACCAATCATGCTTTGTCTTTCGGTACATATTCTGGCAGAATAAATTTCACAGGATGTATAACATTCATACCCTAAACTCCAAGTGTACTAAACTATATAATTCTTTTTTACAAAGAACAGTTTATATGACAGCAACATGATGCTATTTTGAACCACTTGGTGAGTGTCACTGATGGTGGACCAGGAGTCTCCAAGGGCACATGTAGCCAAGTTCGATCAAATTCGGTTGATCGTCTGTCTCTTCAACGCATTTGAAAATTTCTGTTATCAAAAATCTGGATATTTCTAAAACGTTGGTCATGTAGCATCATATTCCACCATCCTCCTACTTTTTTTCGGCACGTTTTAGACATAATAATTTTCACACTCTTTGGACATATCACATTGTTAAGATTTAGGATCACTGACGAGGGTTTTGTACCCGAAACGTGCATGTCTGGTCCATGCTGCATATTGATCTGTTCTTAAATGATGCTATTGAATTTGAAGACATTCAACACTTGTATGAATAATTTGCTAAAACATATATTAAATATTAAAAATACTATTTTTCTCCGAAAACTGTTAAGTTATAGGCAATTTATTTAGGTAGGGGTGACGAAGAACCTTTCTTCTGCTTTCAGTTTTGGGAGTAGATGAAAGTCTGATGGAGTAAGATAATGTGACTTAAAGCTACAATCATGAATGGCAGCCATGGCAGTGACATATTTGTGTGCAGGGGCATTGTTCTGATGGAAAACACCTTTAACTAGTGAGCTTTCCGCGGTGCTTAAGTTTAATATTTTCCCTAACTGTGTCAGAAGTGAAGCATAGTATGTGCCATTGATTGTTTGTCCATTTTGGAGATAATCTATCAGCAGAATACCTTATGCGACAAAGAAAACCGAGGTTCACAACATATCAATCAGCCAATGTACACATTATGAATATTGACATCTAATAATGTGGTATTGATTTACAGTACAGCCCGAAAGTAGCTACTAATTTTAATTCAGTTCATTCAAAATGCTAAAATTTGGCAAAATTCGAAAAATGTAAATCTATTTGTATACTATTTCCAATCCAGTAATACTTAAGTATGCTTTTGTAAAAAAAAGTAAAATAAAACATTATATGAATAGATTATATAAAAACACCCTCCCTTTTTCAGGATGCTTTTCTAGTATTGAACATTGCCATGCTCCCCCCCTCCTTAATGCAACATGCCGCTTGGATGTAATCTTTATATCAGGAATACTAATGAAGTTTAATGGAATGGTACAGTGTTGTATAAAACTTTAAATTTTAATATAGAATATGAAGATTGTCATGACATTTTGACCTCGTTTTCTATTGATCCGAACAATTAAAGTTGTTAAAACATACAATCCCTTCAAGAGTTTGCATAGTTCAGGCTAACCAAATATATTTATTTTATGCAAATCTCAGATGCTCAGAATTTAGGTTGGCATTTTTTTCAAGTTCCTTCGATAGTCAGGTATTGCATGCAGTCAGAGGACGCTCTCATCGTCCTCCAAATATTTGGGGGGTTAATAGAGACAATTATTTCATATCCCCCTGGATCTTCATCTGTACTACCTTTTCACTTTCTTGTGGGGTTATTTCGCTGGGTGGGTGCAAGGTGGTCATGCTGGAGATCATCCCCTTTTCTTTACTTCATTCATAAAAGGATGATCATACACGATGTTTCACACCTAGAGATATAATTAAGAGTTGATCCCCCATTAATCATGTTAACATAATACTTCGAGACCTCTTGGTATAATTGGAGAAGTGAGAGAGGGTTGTGCCCATTGGTCTCGTCGGTTTATGTGTAGTCTTTTTTGTTTGATGTTTACATGTCGTATGTCTCTTTTTCGTCTCATACTATTCTCGTCTTTTGTGTTTTTGCATCGGGTGTATTGGTGTTTTGCTGTTGGTGCAGCAACAGGGTCTTGTTGGAGATCCCCTCCCTTCTTATTGCTTACTCCTCCCGAGCAATATCTTAAATGAGGCGTTGGAAGTTTATATACGAAAATGGTGCAACTTTTGGCCATATTACCATGGTTAGATTCAGGATCACTGACGAAGGTTAAATACCCGAAACGTGCATGTCTGGTCCATGCAGTAAATTTATCTGCTCTAAAATGATGCTTATGAATTTGAAGACGTTAAACATTTGTACCACTTGGTGAGTGTCACTGCTGGTGGACCAGGAGTCCCCGAGTTCGATCAATTTCGGTTGGTCGTTTCTTCAAACACATTTGAAACTTCAGTTTACAAAATTTTATCAAATTTCCAAAACCTGGGTCCTGTAGCATCATATCCCAGCCATCTTGCTAAGTCTTTCGGTATAATTAGGACATTAGTTTCATCGATTTTTGGCCATATTACATTGTTCAGATTGAGGATCACTGACGAGAATTAAATACCCGAAACGTGCATGTCTGGACCATGCTGTAAATTTATCTGCTCTGAAATGATGCTAATGAATTTGAAGAAGTTAAACATTGGAAGGAGTCGAACCACACTCTCTCGATGACTGGAAAAGTCTTATTTTAGACATTGTAGATATCAGAATTGACAGTTTAAACAAATCCTCATCTTTATTCGAAAGCACAGTCAAGATCGGCTAAATTTTATAAATCTATACTTCAGGATTTGCACAGTAAGTATGTCTTTGCTCCTGCAGCCAAGGCGGCTAACAACACTATAATCATTTGAAAGCGCTATTTCATTTCAGTATTACTTTCGGAATTTTCTACCACCAATACTTATATAAAAAGCAATGAAATAATCCCTTACATTTTACGAAAGCACCAAGACAAATTTTCTCCATTTCAATTCTCTATTTCGAAATCATACGTACCAATATTGTTCTGTCTGCCCAAACTTCACGAATCTCTTTACACATTTCGATTTATTTCTAACTCGAGCAATTGTATTATCTAAGAATTTGAAAGCAATGTATACGTTAAGGAAATCAGACAAAAACTACAAACCACAAAAAAAACCGACAAAAATCACTAGAACATCATACAAAAACTATCGAAACTGACGTACAAATGTTTAACGTCTTCAAATTCATAAGCATCATTTAAGAGCAGATCAATTTATAGCATGGACCAGACATGCACGTTTCGGGTAAAAATAACCCTCGTCAGTGATCCTCATTCTAAACAATGTATTATGACCAAAATCTGTGAAAGTTATAACAAATAGCAAAATGGCTGGGATATAATGCTACAGCCCAAGGGTTTAGAAATTTAAATTTAAAAGTTTGAGAAAGATTTTCAAATGAGTTTGAAGAACGACCAACCGAAATTGATCGAACTTGGCTACATATGCCCTCGGGGACTCTTGGTCCACCAGCAGTGACATCAGAAGGATCAAAGGAAGATCTCTGTGTATCCTGATAAGTGGGAGAGTTGTGCGCACGTAATCCGGGTAACCACATCATTTGCTTATAGCAGATGAGCGTCCAAAGTCGGCACCGGGTGCACATTGGTCTCCTTCCTTTTATGTGTTGTAATAAATTGATTAGTTAATGTTAACTCATCTGTGTTTGCTTTATTCAATGTTAACTCATCTGTATTTGCTTTATTCAATGTTCATGGTTACAGTCCTCCGTAGAGAAGTTTATATGATGGATAACAATAAACACTCAATATATTGAGGATAATGAGTGTTTATTGTTATTCCTTTTTATTGTTTGTCTATTATTGATTCGTCATACAATAAATTACTTTTTTCTACAAACTTTATTTTCATTTTATCTTTAATGTTGGCAAGTTGGAAATGAAGAGGAGGAATAAATATTTATGTCTGATGAATTTCTTGTAAATTGTTTGTGTACTGTTGTACAAAATGTAGATAGTGAATTCAACTATTATCTGCCTATACAAGGCATATACTAGATATTTGAAGTTATATTTGGGATTGTTCACTTCTCTATGTATACAATATTGCCTTGTTTAGTAATTTATCTTTACAAAATATATATTCAAGAACTCGGCCATTCAGAGAAGGTTTATTAAGATAACAACCAATCAAAATCAAGCTAAGTGATATCATCACTTTATATGGAAAATGGCAAGAAGAAGCACGTTTTTATTTGGCTAAATCTTTTTTTTTCCTCAAATTTAATCCCGGTTCCCTCAAACCGTATCTAATTTTTTAAAATAATGTTTCTTTTTTTTATATTCTGCTTTTCGTATCTTTTGTTCACTGTTGGTAGAATCATACATTTTTCGGTGTGTATTTGAACATATGTAAATGAATGAAAGTCCAACACGAAACCCAATGTTGGTCCGTTTGCAGTACGTTTTGGTTGTGTGCCTTGCTGTCTCCTGGTGTTTGATAAATTTGTTTTCGCTGTGTTTCTGCTTTGTTATGGCTAATTCCATAAGGAATTATCCTGTTCGGTGGGCTTTAGGATCAAATGAAATTGCACTTATCAATCATAGAATTATCTCGAATTAATTCAGGGTGGCGCTACATCACATCAGAAATATTGATTTGCTATTTAGGAAACTTGTCATTTCATTTAAAATTATCGAAATTAAAGGAGGTTAAAATCTTTGCAGCATCCTTCCAATACTATTTTGAATATAGATTTCAAGTGGATATGCTACTGAATCGACCCTGCAGGAAATTTGAAGCCGCGCTCTCTCTGTAAAGTAAATGCACAAATTCAAATAAAAAATAAATCCAGAGGGCGCTACTAAAATAAATTTTGGCGGCGTATGAAAATACCTTTGACTGGAAGATGAGGATATAATTTCTGAAACACGTGTCTGGTGCATAATAAACTTGTTTGAAATTTTCTTCAAGAATGTATAGAGTTGAAACACTTCCGAATTAATACTATCAGTTTGGTCATTGACCAAGCACCGAAGCTGTTGGTAACAGAAATCGGGATGGGCTTTGGGCTTCCTTTTTGGTCCTTCCTGTTTGTATAGTATACTTGTATTACATGATTCATGTGATATACGAATATTGAAATAATTAGCACGACGCGTTTTACCAGCGCCACTTACAATTGCATTCAGCAATACCTTCCGCACTTGCACTGGAGACGGTTCATTCGTGTCTCTGTAGGGCTTATGTCGTTGTCCTACTTCATTTCGTGTGGGGGTTTTTTCCCAAAATTCCTAAGCCTTTCGATTGTGGTTTTTGGAATATGAATTCGCCTTTTTGTGTTTAACTTTCACTCACTGATTACATGTACCTGAAGTCCAAAGTCGGCACCGGGTGCACATTGGTCTCCTCTCTTTTATGTGTTGTCATTAATGTTTGATGTTTTTGTACGTCTGTTTAGATTGTTTAGTATGATGTTCTAGTGATTTTTGTCGGTTTTTTTTTTGGTTTGTAGTTTTGTTTGATGTCTTTTACATGTCACTTTCTTGTGGGTTTGTTTCGCTGGGTGGTTGCAGGGTGGTCATGCTAAAGATCATACCCTAAGAAGAGAACAATGTCATGCATAAGCAAGATACGCCTTAGTGTCAGAATAATTCATCAAATTTTGTACCAGAAAACTTGCAAATATTTTATAAGTCATTGCAGTAGCACAGTAAAACAAGAGAACGATATCCTTGGGTACTAACGGTCTGCCAACAGATAACAACTAAGTGGATGCCACTTTCAAATGACAATATATGTTCTTCGTTTTGTTATTTACAGAAAGGCGATTTCGGTATCTACTGACTTATTCTAATATCATCTTTATTTAAGAAATAACAACTATCTAGTCATGGTTTATTGTCCATTAATTCCATTTTGTCGCATGAACTATTAAATTTATCATCGAGCCGCGAAGCTAGCTCTGTTAAACGTCTTCAAATTCATTGTTGTTATTTCTATTCTAATATATTCTGATTATAGTAGACAATACATAGCATTGCTTTATTAGTTTTCAGAAAATGAAAGGTTCTGCCCGCGAGTAGACGTTGCTGATCTAACTGTGAATTTATTGGAGAATAAACCATGGGTGAGCTCTGCGGCACAAATAAGGAGATAATCTCAAGTAATAGAATGTGCAATTTTGATTTATAACATTTTTTAACAGTGTATCTTTTTTTATGCTTTCTTTTAAGTAACAGAACAGAAAAGAATATTATTCTCACACTTCGGACTGGGAACCATAAAATTATCCTGTGGTAAGAATTCAACATTCCCTCACGACATTATTATTGTTCAAATAACATAAAGTTGTTGATGTTGCACAGATAAACACAAACCTAAATCTTTTTGAAATCTACAAATACAGAGTCTCAATTCATCATTAATCATCTTCGTAAGCTATATATTATTTTTTTCCTAAAGATTGTCTTTTCTTTACAATTCTTTATCAAGTTATTTTATGTATCGGTGAAAGGCAATGTTATCAAATATTTTCAATGTCTTTTTATTAATCCTTTACCTCTAAAAAGAAATGTCAAAAAATAGCTAGACTTGTGTTTATCAACTTCCCCCAGTATGCGTTTCCCTTAAGATTTTAATAGCATGCTTGAAAGAAGATGTAGGCGGATTACAAATTCATAAAGAATAGACTATTACTATGAAATTCTATATGACATTAAATCAATTCTATCCCAGAACAATAGTATTCCTTATAGTTCATATATATAACCTTCTGTTACCTATTACAAATAAGGAATTCATCAGATGTTGATTCAGTTTCAAATTAAAGCTATGGATATAGGAGATATCAACACCCCTGCACCATCCCTCAAATATTCTGTGGTCACATTTCAACATAAACTATAAAAAGTGGATGGGTGGTGCACACGTAATCCGGATAACCTAACCGTCTTCTACTTGCGTTGCAGATCGCCGTCTTATGTCGGCACCGGTTACCAATTGTTCCCGTTGGTTCATACGTTGTCTTTTGTCTTTCATGTTTCTATGATGTGAGTTTGTGTTCCTGATCCTTTTCGCGTCTCTTTCTGTGCGTGTCTGCTCTGTGTTGTACTAGGTGTTTTGCTGTGGGTACTGCAACCTAGTGTTGTTCGAGATCCCCTAAGATCCGCTGACGCTTTACAAATTAGACCGATGTATGAAAGGAGTGGGTGCGGTAACCTTCCATTTCGGCCCTATTTTTAAAGTTGTTCATATATGCATAATATTCTACTTTATAAAATGTCAAATGTATGGTGAATCCATATTAAGAAAGCCTGTTTTGATTTCACAGTCCTATACTGAATAATACGTCGCTCAGAACGTCTAAAAACGTTGAAATAATTGAAAATATCAATAAATGAGCGAAATTTCGACAGAAATTTATGACATTAAGTAATGATCCAGGCCTCGCCCATGATAATTTTTGTACCAATCGATCGATTTTTGATCGGCCTTTTAGTTTGCATTAAATATTTCGTGGGCGAGGCTGGAGTGTAGATGAATGTTGATGATTTGTCTGTAAAATATGATGATTTTCCTTTGTTTTGCGTCATTCAGGGCAAATGGCGTCAGAACATGACGTCATACATCACGCTCGTGACGTTACGAGGGCTCAAAATTATGACGCCGTATTTTCTCAGACATTCAACATTTCAAAAAATAAAAATTTATAATTCGTTTATCACAAGCATGTTCTGTCGAAATTATAGGGCCGATATGAAGGGTTAGCGCACCTAGTCCTTTCAAAATTAAGCTAGGTGGCGCTTCACCTAACTATTTTCATTCTGACTTGGACCTACCACTCACGAGGTTTCATCTAGTGCACATCATTTATAAATGTTTGTCAAGAAGGCGGCACAGGGAGCAACAGTATTGAACAGCCACGTTGTTTTTCTTTATATTTGTTGTTGAGACTGAATAACTGATAGGTACTTCTTTGATGTAAATTGTAATAGGTATCATCAATATTCAAAGTCAAACGAAAAAAAAAACCGATTTCAAAGACTCATATTCCAAATATCACAATCGAAAAGCTTAGAAATTCTTGAAAATAACATTTTCGTACAGAAAGAAAAAGCTCACAATTACATAAAGACAATGCCATATCCCAGCAGAAACTAGATGGACAACTTTATCTAATTTACCATTTCAAGAGTCAAGTGCAAGTGCGGAATACACTGAAAGACTGACGAAAAACTGCATTAATGAGCCAAAGATTGAAATCCAGATTCAAATCCAATCTTACTGGTTATACCCACAGCAACCAATCTAAGGTTTGATTTACTTCTTATCATTGGATGACAAATATGGATAATGACCATATCCCTGTATACAGCACAAAATCGATAATTCAGAAAATCAGAAACCGAAGGCATACAAAATCAGGATAAAACAGGAACCAAAGCAAACAAACAAAAACCTCCAACGTATGAAAAGAAGCGAACTCCCGATAACTGTTTCTAACATCCAAAATACAAACTATCCCCATGCAATATTTCGTCTATTTGGGGCGAGTTTTGATACACAAGCCTTACAAAAAGAAAAAATGTAATCGATGTCGTCATGTTTAAAACAGCTGTTACCTACAGCAGCCGGAATGTGAGCGACTCGAAGAAAAATGTAAATCGAAAGTGAATCTTTGAGTAAATAAACAAACTTTTAGCAGACACCAGTCTTTTCAGCTATGTGCTGATTCCTGCAGCACGGGTTGTTTTATACACAGTACTATGAATTTAATATCAACAAAGGATTAAGGTGTCATTGAAATTTATTAGCCTGTCAGAATTTTTTTTTGCTCAAAATAAAGTGCAATAATTACTTTTTCCAGCTCTGTCGTCTTAAAAAGCTTTGTTCTTTTTATCAACTTTGACATAATAAATTATTGCCTTATTTTATCCAAAATATGCTCAAAATAAAAGGAGGTTCACATCCTAGCATCATCTATCCAATGTTATTTTGGTCATATATTTTATCAAACTATGTAACTGAATCGATCCTACAATAACTTCTATGCTCCGTCGATGCTCAGTTTGGTGCTCTATTGTGAGTGTTGTTGAGATTGTCGTTAGGATTTCCAATATCCTATTTCCATCTTATAATTCCATTCAATTTAATTGTTTTCAAGAACTGCGTGTTCTTCGAGACCGCTGGTGAACGAGACAAGTTTGGATGATTGGAAGCACGTAATTTGGGTAACCACACCACATCAATATTGCAGATGGGCTTCGCCGGTTGCTCATTGGTCTCGTTGGTTTATGTGTAGTTTAATGTATTGATATCGTCTGTAGTGCTTGGGGTTTCCTGTCCGGTGTTCTTGTCCGCTATGTGTTATCGTTTTTTGGAGGTTTTTTGCTGTTTTTCTGCAACTGAGGCTTGTTTGGAAATCCCTCTCTTATCTAAATAATACGGAAGTGTTCCGTTAAAATGAAATTTAAAATAACAAATGAAAGTTAATACAGCTGACACTCGTTATCTCGAAGTCGATGGGCCCACTGAAAATACTTCGACATAAGCGGAGTTCGAGATAAACGTCAGTCGAATATACGGTATATTTTGGAATGTATTGTACCACCTATAAGGCTTAAAGAATCGTTTTGCTATTGTATTTTATACAATAGATATCGGAGTTTAAAAGGCCACTCCTGCTGAAAATGTAATGTTTACTTCACAACGTAGAAATGATTCTAGAAGTGTCATAAACGTATTCTTAATACTGACACTTTACGAAGAGGCGAATTGAGAACGTCAGGTATTTTTATTCGTTGTGTGCCCCCCCCCCCCCCCTTTCCGCGTTGATCGCCTCGGCCCTGATATTATACCACTTTGGTTGTCTTATCAATCTGTCATAAGCCGTTTACCTTCAAGAGTTTTAGATCATTGTGTCATCAAAGTACAACGAAGACATTTGTTGTATGCTATTTAATTTTTTCGTCTGCTAGATTCCAATGTCGTATACATGTCTTCATTCTTCACTTAAATTTATTCGCATGCAATCAAGTTTAATCATCTTCCTCTTAGTGTACGAAATTTTATGTATGGGTTATTCTGTAGATCATCGGTATAATCATTGTTGCTCAAATTGCGTTATTTCAGTTACGATAAATCTTGCGAATTTTATTTTTTTACTGGGGGGGGGGGGGGGTTGTTTTGGTATGTTTATTTTTTTTTAGCCGTCACTTCTCATAAGAATTTCAACGTAATAAACAATGCAGTTTTAATGAATGAAACATGCCTATTTCATTGTTTCCGCAATTATATTATCTAATTAACTGTTATCCCCCTTAATTAATTTTGATGTCACGGTCGATCAAACAACGGTGAATCAGTCAACCTGGGTTACCAGTACCTATAATTGTTTGTTTACCATGCGATTTCACTATTATTTGGTACGTTAATTGGTTTGTTTATACAGCATTAGGACTTCGACTTAACAAGTATAAAATACACGAAGAAAATGACTTTGGACTTCGAAATTACTTCGAGATAAGCGAAATTTCGAGATAACCGATTTCGAGTTATCCGAAGTCAAATTGGTTAGAATATTAAGGCAATAAGATGGGACCGCTGCTCGACTTCGAGATAAACGGAATTTCGAGATAACCGAGTTTGAGATAACGAGTGTCAGCTGTAGTTAAGAAATAAAAGATATCAATCTCTTTTTGGTTCAGAGGAAAAGTTTCCCGTATTTCGTGATAAATGGTCGTAAATCTCATCGCATCCGGTCACACTGGCGTATAGTCCATTTTCACCTTTCACTAACTGTGCCGACATTGCAGCTTCCTTTTGTAATGTATGTAAACTTTCAGCTGTAACATGATGTGTTTGATTAATGTCGTTTATTGATAGTGTTCCTGTACAGTAAGGACAACATGTGTTTACTACATTTTGACGTTCCAGTGTAAAGTAGCCGTCGTTCTCAGTATTTTGGTGAGTCGGTGCCATAATGATTGTCGAATCTACGCTCTCAATTGTATCCTTAATATCATATTGTACAGCCTTGTGCTGATGTGTACCTTTCTCAAGAGTATAATACATTTCGGATTCTGATGGCGAGTTGTCATTGGCTACTGTCAATGTCAAAGGAAGTTTCTTTTCGGTCATCGGGATTTCAGCTGTGACGGTCTCCATACTGACCTCAGCAATGGTGGAATACTCGGTGTCGGTCTCGTTGTATATTCTGTTGTGTACAGCAGAACACCTTAAATCGAAACGTGAAATAATTTCAGAACATTTTGGAATATCCTATTTATGACAAATGTGTAAAATAAACACAAAATATTAATATTGCTTTGTTTTTATTATTGTTATTTTAATAAATGCATACGTAAATACGTTGACAATATGAAAAAGATGGAAATCAACAATAAACTTTACATTTTGTTGTTACATGTATAAGCACCCTAACATATCTTTCGTCCGATAACCTGTCAGAAGCACTTGATACATCTTACACCACTCTGACTTTAAAATAGGTTCATGTCTCTCTTCGTCATTGACTAATTCAGGTATCGCCAAATAAACGACGTCGTAAATGTTTGCGGATGTTTTCCTTATGGCAAGGCATTATATGACGGACCATTGATTGTGACGTCATAATGCAAATATGTGCGCTGTTGGACATGTTGGCAATTTTACGGTAGAGAAAATGTATGTGCCTTTGTGATATTTTGCACATGTAGTTAGGGTTGAAGAGACACACATAACGGCAGGATAAACACACTTTATGTTATTTAGGCAAAAATTCATCACAGCATCGTAAAGTCCCGGTCACACCTATACGTTCATGTATGGCATTCTTATTATGAGCGCTTAAATTTGTCGAACCGTGGCATGAACATAGTTGGGCGGCGGAGAACGACGACCGACTTGGCACAGACAAACGTGACCGTACACCGAGCCTACAAGACCGTATTTAACTTTTCAAAACTCATGTTGAGGCACCCTGGTGACAGAATGTGATAAAAACCACTTGCGATCGCATTGAGAACAAGCAATGACAGTATATTGAACGTACTATGGACTTCACAAACAATTTTGTCGTACAGAAGATCTCGTCGTAATGCAAGTTTGGAGGTAGTTGCAATGGGAACTCGAAGGATCCTCAAAAATGTCTTGCGGACGCAAAAGGTCGTAGTGCACACGTGTTGTAGTCGTCACCGATTCTTTAATTTGTAATAAGATAGTCCATGAAGTGAAAATGCCACATTCTTACATCGTCCATGTAATTGTTTTTGATTTGAAGAACAAAGGACGATAGCCTTGAGAGAACTTGTAGGTGTGACAGGTGCTTACGTTGTCCTATGATGTATTAGAATGTATTAATGTAGAATGAAATAGTTTTTTTCCTGTCAAATTTCTTGACATGTTTAAGATTGCTTCATATTTACTTAATACTGGCAAAAATGTGGAGTACATCCAGGTTCGTTTAACTATTCTGATTTCTTAAAATAAGCATTTTAAATAAACTACATTTCTTGTCACAATACGTGGGCTGACTGATTTGTTTTGAGCCTCGTATTGATTAATTTGAATTTATCAGTATCTATACACTTTAGCCACAGGTGTTTAAGTGCCTCAATACCACTTTTAAAGAAGTTCATATTTTGACTGGTCAGAAAGCCATCTACTGCATTTTAAACGTCATCATCGGACAGAAAGTGGGTGCCAGAATAGCTGCTTTCGGTTTTGGAAATAGATGAGAGTCTGTGTGAGAAAGATCAGATGAATAAGGCGGATGCTCAAACAAATTAAAGCCACAGTCATGAATGACAGCCATGGCAGTCGCAGACTTGTGATCGTGAGCATTGTCCTGATGGAACAACACATCTATAACTATTAGAACTTTTCGCGGCGCTTAAGTTTGATATTTTCCCGTAACTTTGTCAGGAGTGTAGCATAGTATGTGCCATTAATTGTTTGTCCTTTTTTGGACATAATCAAACAGCAGAATGCCTTCTGAATTCCAGAAAACCGAGGTTCAATACATATCAATCAGCAATGATAACTTACTGTTCATGGTGTTTTCTCTTTTTGACCTTTCTGACGATTACTATAATTGCTATGATGAGTATGAAGATCAAACCAACGGTAATTAGGGTATTTCGAAGACCGTTTCCTCCCCGAGTGGTGAAAATGTCTATATCTTGATTTCTATTCCTCTTTGATACAGGTTTTGTCACATTCTCGAAAAGATGAATTTCACTTATGTTATGTTCGTAAGGAGTTTTCATTCGATCTGTTTGTTCAACAGGTTGTTTGGATGTTGTTTTGGTATCATCTTGAAATTCGCCTTTCGAAAAAGAACATCCTTTCATGTATTACGTGCATAATAACAAAAGAAAAAAAGCAAAACACCAACTGATTATTCTTTCTAAAATATGAGTGGTCAAATTGTACATTAATCTATGCATCAGAGAAACCATGAAAATAAATGCATACCAATTGGAAAAAAAAGTTCGAAAATAAATGTAAGTACAATTAAATTTTTCATAGGTCGTTCGACAAAATCATCAATTGGAAAAAAAGATAACGTCATATTAAATAGAAAAAGAAAAAAGTGTACCTTTCTCGTATTCAATAAACAGGCTGCTATTACAGCACCCCTCCCGTTGAAAAACAGATATTGGATTCCCGCTATGCCCAAGAATCTCAAATCGCTGGACTTTAGGTTTCGAGCATCCTGCTAAAATTTGAACATCGATAACATCAATCGCATTTTGGATCACACATTTGCAATTATGACACTGAACGTTTTTGAACATCATCTTACTTTTAACATAATAAATACCAAAAAGGCGAGAAATGGTATGTAGCCTATTTACATGGTATAAACATATGATAATCACACTGACATGACGTTAGCTAAGCATTTATTTAATCCAGGAGTCACATGTTTCCTAAGGAAGTGCATACACTTAAAATATATATTCAACGTGTTATGTTAATGGGATCTCCCATTAGCCTCTCGGTATTGCATAAGAGAATATAAGCACTTTCAATGGGACATGTGTATAGATGAAAATTACGTACTTACATGAGATACAATTTCTAGAAATTTGAAATTTACCCAGCATATTACAATATTGTTTCATTTCACTGTTATGTATCATCAGATCAATTTGAAACGTTATCATTTTTTCAGTTGTAATGCTGATGGAACGGTGATATGGTACTCTATAAACCTTTTTGTAATAAAACTCCAAAGCTAAACATGACTATTCCATGCTAAATAACAGCTATTGAGAGAGTCAGTATACCCTTACAGCTATTAAGATATGGGATTGTATGGTGTATAAAGCTCCCTTCGCTCGCCAGATATATTCTCTTTCACGTAGCTCTTCTGTTCTGTTGTAGGAACAATGGGGGAGGTGGGGTAGGAGAATTTCATTTCAATTTCATTTCAACATGTGAATCTAGTCCAGAGATATTGGACGGACACCCTTAGATTTTGTTATTTTTCTTAGTACAAGGAGCATAACTCTGTCAATTTTGATTTTGGACCCGAATTTGAACTTGACGTAGATTTTCATTTGATGTATCTCTATACAAAATTTCATTTATATATGAGAAGTCGCTAGAAAGATCCTAAGATTTTGGTAATATTTCTAAGTTAAAGGGGCATTACTCTGTCAATTTGTTTTGATCAGAATCAAATATGATCTCGATCTAGATTTTTACTTGATGCATCTGTATACCAAATTTTATTTCAATATATGCATCCATTCAAGAACTGATGGGCGTAACGACATAACGATCGACAGACCGCCACACAGCGCCAGATTAATGGGGCCTAAAAAGGGGGAGGGTTTCGCTCATTAACTGCGGTATGATAGCCTAGAACAAGAAAATTACCAAAAATTATTGTGAAAAGCGTCAACATGAATAAATTGATTGAAGAATTACACTATAATTGAAAAAATACAATTCCATAGATCGCAAACTCTGCCAACCAATAATTTCTTGTGGAATCTACTATTACGAAATATGCCCACAAGAAATATAGAAGAGTTAGATCTTTAGAAGTTAACATGTATGCAGTGCCAAAATAAGTTTTTGAGTGACACCTAAAATGAATTTCTATTTTGTAAAAGCTTCTATGAATATTCAAAGAATACAATCAATTAAAGCATTCTGTAAAGGCGGGTTTCCAATGTCGCAAATGCAGAGGCGATAGAGCTACGATTAGGTGATTTTGTTTATTCGTAGCGCATTCTCCTATCAATCGCGGGCATTCTCGTCTCATCGTGTCACTATCGTGTCATGCTCTCCTGCATTCTCCTATGTTCGCGGCACCGACGCGAATGCTTCAAACTGTTTAAAACATTTGCGTCTGAATTCTTATTCGGCTCACACTCGCGGCACATGCGCAGCGCATTCGCCTTACATTCTCCTCCATTCGCAGCGCGTTCTCCTCACATTCGCGTGCATTCTTGTTCCCAAAGTGGAGGAGAATGAGCCATGATAGAGCCACGATAGAGTCCCGACAAGAAAGAATATGATACGATAGTGATGCGGATGCGCTGAGAATGTGACGCGAATGAAAAAACTCAACGCGAATCAGCCGCGATCTTGTCACGATATTGCCACGATAGTTCTACATTCACACACGACAATGACAATAATAACTATCTCAGAGTTTATGTAAAAGTGTGCGGATCAATATTTTGAAAACTTTGACAATGTCTTTCAAGAGAAAATAACCTAGGAAGAGGTCAAGAAGTCAACGAAGGGTATTGATGCTCCCAGATATGTCAAATGTTTTTGATTTTTCTCATGTCACATTCTTGTTATGACCGCAGCGCGATCGGGTTAAAGTCGTTTCTCAATCTCCTGTATCGCAGCGCTATCAGGCTAAAGTCGTGTCTCAATCTCCTGCATTCGCCTCTCATTCGCCTCAGTGTCGTTTTATCGTGGCACATTCGTGTCGCATTCTTCTCCATTCTTATCACTCTCGCCTCACTATCGTGGCGGACGCGTAGCATATTCTTGTTGCATTCGCGGCGCTATCGTGTGCCTATCGCGCCAAGAAATATTTCATGAGAACAGACAAAAATGTGACACGATTGTTCGTTCGCCTTTGATCGTAGCTCATTCTCCTCTACATTCGCCAAGTGGAAGCCCGGCTTTAAGAATCCCCATTTAGACGATATAAGGTGCGCGGGAGAGTAAGCATCTCCTGTCTCCCAGCTACATCTGTCACTTAGGCCTTGTAGAAGAAACCAAATTCGGTAAATTGTTAAATTCGGTGTTTTTGATGGTTCTAACCTAGCTATCTTCCATTATAGCGGAAATCGAGATATTTCAATGTTTTACTTTTTGACATTTTAGATCATGTTTAGAATTCCGCTCTATTTATATATACACTATTTGGTTTCCCTTCTTTCGGCCTCCACTATCCCTGATTATGATGATTAATTGAATGTTGAAATGTGCATATATTGTGCACTTAATTATAATGACAGAATGTATATTTCAATATGATTATTCACTTATGGCCATTTCGCACTGACAACAATGTAAAAATGTGTGAAGGTATGTGTTCCGGTTTACTATCACGATAACGGAAACAAGTCCTATACAGAGTAAACTAATTTCTGAGTACAAAAAGTCACTATCGATCCCAAATTTTAACTTGTCAATCTAGCAGCGTACATATGCACATTGTCAAGTCATCTGCATCATAGAAATAAAATCAATGCAATTGAACGTAGCTGTGTTCTCACTGTTTTGAGGTTGGAAGAAATTTTCAAATAAATACACTAAATATACAATGGTTGTACTCACTCACTGTTGAAATAAAGTTCGAGTTAATTTCATAATCTAGGGAAAACAAATCAGAAATTACACAGGTAGTTTATATAAGATAAGTTAAAAAAAAACACAAACGATGCATTTTTTTCACATATTTTATTGCTACACGTGTTTCGGCCATATCAAAGGCCTCTTCAGACAATAATTTGCGAAACAATGTATTCGTACATATAATATGTTGATGAAAAAACATGATAAATAAATAAGATTAAGTACTATGTACTCCTTGGTAACGTATGCTTTCTTCAAGGGAAAAGTAAATAAATGATAAATGTACTATTAGTATATTGGTCAAGTGAACATGTTTTAAGGAATGTGGGCATGAATAATCAAGTTCATAGGTCTAAATCTATCAAAAAAATTCTGCTCTTTAGTTGTAATTATAGAGTAATCATCTGTTTGATAAATTGGCATAACTAAAATTTCCTTTACTAATAGAATCCTATTTTGAGAGAGTTAAATATTAGTTTTATGAAGGGAAAATAATACTTTGATTTAACTGTTTAGTGGAATCTATGCATTTATCACATTGTATGTAAGACATAAAAATTTCTCTTAATTTCAAAATAAGTATCTGCATTCTCAGACTTAAAATACGTTCCTTTAATTAAGATAGCACAAATCTTACACCTTTTGTGTTTACATATAGAAACATCTTGAGTAATTATATTGTTTTCTCCTTCAAATTTAACACTTGTGAGTACCTGTTTTAGATGTTTTGTTTGCCTTTTGCTTTTAATTAGTTTTGTCTCAGTAAGTATATTTCCTAGTTTTTCGCTAATCTTT
>VSWD01000012.1:4561044-4796672 GCA_033119305.1 Pinctada imbricata | reverse complement strand
ATACTTTCTCTGTATTTGGGACCCTTTTTTAACAATTCTCTCAACTTGTCGTTCTTGACTATACTAAGGTCACCAGTAATAACGTGTCCACAAGGAGAGTAGTTGAAATCCGATGAAGAACATTCGCAGGGAAGTGGATGTAGTGAGGGATTACTTAAATCAATACACTGCAGGAATCGTTTGTAATTGTAAATTTTAGATGCAACTGTTGGTGTGTAGCTATAGGAAATACAAGGAGTTTCTTTTCTTTTGAAATATGGTGGGATTTTTTCTGTGACAGTTTTGTGATTCAAAATTTGACCAAGATTCAAGTTATCAATACCTTTGTTTGCAAATCTTACTTTAATGAAAGGGCGGTTTGTTTTCTCCTCTGATTTATCTGATCTAACTGCTTGAAATAAACGAAAAGTAGAAATGTCCAAGATGACTCCTTGTAGTCTGTATTCTGGGGAACGTGTATCGGTATATGCAGGTCCTTCGTATAATCGTAGATTTCGTGTAACTTCCGTAAAGGAACAGAGTATAATTTGGTACGATATATAGAGGATCATGGAATGCAGGCCTAGAGCTCATTCAAAAATGGAACCAAGTCATCGAAGGAAAACTATGTATCTCAGGCCTATTTATTTTCGAATGCCATGACTTCGAGGTCTTCTTTGTGTCTGTTGAATAAGCTAGTCACATTTACCGATTGACAACCGGGACTTGTTAAGTTTCCTATAGTGCTGATGTTATCGTTGCACCCATAGGGCGCTGCAGTGTTAAGATTTTTATCCAGAACTCTTCTCTGTTGCGACGGAGGTGTGCTCAAATTGGGATTGTTTGTGGGGTGATATATTTTCTCCAGGATTCTGACTCTCATAGATAAAACGAATGATCGCCTGGTCAAAATGTCGGTAAAGGAGTTGACTTCCTTTATTATTTATTTTTGACCGGTGTCCTGACATTCTTTCGGAGCTACCTTTGGTTTCACCCACATCAATCAATCCACAAAGTGAGAACTCTATTCCGTACACACATTAGATGTCATGCAGTTAAGGGTTTTCAAAACTATGCGTGTTAAATGTTTGTTTTGTGAGATTACTTGAGAATGAAGTGTCTGTTATTAGGATGTTACAGTTTTGCAGTTCTTCGGTTCCGCACTTAGAAACTGAGCAATCGCTTGGTGAAAATGGTGCTCTTTTAGAATATCGACTACTTCAATCTTACAGGGCTTGATTTTAATATACCCATCTGCATGTTTGTACCAAAACTCATGGTTACTACTCACTACAAATGTCTCGTCTCTAATGTCATTTAGACTAATTCTAGGGACACCTAAGTTACCTGTTGCGTATGTGTCCGTAGACGCAACAGGTTGGGGCCTTTTTATAGTGGGCGACGCCCCAGCCACTTTGTAGGGTCTCTTGTGTACTATCCATTGAGCAAAAGACTGCCCGACAAGTGCCCTCGGGGACAATTTGTCCACCAGCAGTGACACATGGACAGTGGTAAAATGAACAAATATGGATAATGACCATATCCCTGTATACAGCACAAAATCGATAATTCAAATCAGAAACCGAAGGCATACAAAATCAGGACAAAACAGGAACCAAAGCAAACAAACAAAAACCTCCACCATATGAAAGAAGCGAACTCACGATATGGGAGTGAGACCAGGTGCCCAGGAAGAGTAAGCATCTCCTGCTTGCATGCAACACCCGTCGCTTCAGTTCGGTAGAACTGTCACATCCGGTTACTTCCATTTTGGAAGATATAGAGTACATCTTTGGTTGGATGGTTCAAATGGTCTATGACAGAATATCATCCACCATTCTTGAGAGTGGAAATCATAGTGTATGACGAGTTCCCCATATCGACCGTAGAACTTCTCAGTGACGACGTTAGTCGGTCACAAACATATCCCTGACTGAGAAGCTTATCTGAAAGACGCCTAGCTCTCAGAACAAAATCCGTATATTTGGTACTTGCTCTTGCATAGCGTATCAACTGAGATATGAACACGCCATAAGCATGTTGCTACTCAGAAAAGGAAAGTTTGTAATGCTGAAATTGAAGTCGTCATGTTTGTCATAGAGTGAGGTGTTCATGTGACCATCAGTGTCGTAGGACAACATTATGTCCAAATAGGATGCTGAATTATTTGTCACTGTGGTTTCTTTGACTTCAAGCTCCGAAGGATAGATACTGCTCAGGTAATCCGCGAATTTTGGATTATTGATGGACAACACATCGTCTATGTATCTGTAAATGAAGTTAAAGTCAGAAGCTAAGTATCTTTTCCCTCCAGAGACCAAAGTTTGAATGAATTCAGCTTCGTACGAGTAAAGGAAAATGTCGGCAAGGAGTGGGGCACAATTGGTCCCCATTGGAATTCCGACAATTTGCTGGAAGACCTTTCCTCCAAACACCACAAAAATGTTGTCGATCAGAAAGTTTAACATCTGAATAATGTCTGTTTCAGTGTACTTATTTTCAGAATTGGACTTTTCTTTTACAAAGTAGGTTTTGTCATAGTTAACAACAATAAATTTGTATTTGCGATTACCGTTCTTACTTGTAAACGCATTGCTTATAATTTTTGCGAGTCTTTCTTTCAATTTAGAATGTGGAATTGTAGTGTAAAGTGTCGAAAATCAAAGGCTTTGATCGAATGGACTCTACTAAAATGAGTGGATTTCAGATGTTCTAAAGTTCCTTCGAATTCTTTAAAATCCACATCTGGTTGATACCACTGCGAGAATACACTGTCGAACAATATTTTTGAAGCCCAGATTTGATTTCAGATAAAACTTTGGTGAGTAAGATCGATACAGATTTGGTAGAACATTTTGAGCAACCAGCGATGAAACGTTGTTTGTACGGATTCTTATGCATTTTAGGTATGCAGTACAAGTATGGTAAATCTAAATCTAAATTGTTAGTGTCGAAGCCAAAGGAAGTTTTGTGGTTATCTATTATTTCAGAGGCAGAAAGGTTTGTTGGGGTGTAAGTGGGATTTCCAGGTGTCGAATTTAAACCCAACTCTTTAACTAGACTGTCGAAATAGTACTTTTTGCAAGTAAATGTGTAATTATTTGAGGCTTTGTCCGCTGGTGTGATGACATAATGTTCTTGGAGGTAGGTGAGCTCTGTGATAACATCAGGGTCTTTAATATAGACACGAATCTGGTGTTCACAGTTGATTTTAATCGGTTAATTCTAGATAAAAGTAACCCTCTGATTGATTTTATCCATTCGGAAAGGGTGTCGAGCTGTACATCCTCTTTCTTTGCCCAACGTCTTGCATATTCCTCACAAGAGTCCATGATAATTTTGACATTTTGGTTCCATGTAAAGGACATACTTTCTCTGTATTTGGGACCCTTTTTTAACAATTCTCTCAACTTGTCGTTCTTGACTATACTAAGGTCACCAGTAATAACGTGTCCACAAGGAGAGTAGTTGAAATCCGATGAAGAACATTCGCAGGGAAGTGGATGTAGTGAGGG
This sequence comes from Pinctada imbricata, assembly GCA_033119305.1. NCBI lineage: Eukaryota > Metazoa > Mollusca > Bivalvia > Pterioida > Pteriidae > Pinctada > Pinctada imbricata. Next base: position 4,793,178 of record VSWD01000012.1, on the reverse strand, counting down.
ATTACTTAAATCAATACACTGCAGGAATCGTTTGTAATTGTAAATTTTAGATGCAACTGTTGGTGTGCAGCTATAGGAAATACAAGGAGTTTCTTTTCTTTTAAAATATGGTGGGATTTTTTCTGTGACAGTTTTGTGATTCAAAATTTGACCAAGATTCAAGTTATCAATACCTTTGTTTGCAAATCTTACTTTAATGAAAGGGCGGTTTGTTTTCTCCTCTGATTTATCTGATCTAACTGCTTGAAATAAACGAAAAGTAGAAATGTCCAATATGACTCCTTGTAGTCTGTATTCTGGGGAACGTGTATCGGTATATGTGAGGTCCTTCGTATAATCGTAGATTTCGTGCAACTTCCGTAAAGGAACAGAGTATAATTTGGTACGAATATAATGCAGGCCTAGAGGCTCATTCAAAAATGGAACCAAGTCATCGAAGGAGAAACTATGTATCTCAGGCCTATTGTATTTTCGAATGCCATGACTTCGAGCTCTTCTTTGTTGTCTGTTGAATAAGCTAGTCACATTTACTGATTGACAACCGGGACTTGTTAAGTTTCCTATAGTGCTGATGTTATCGTTGCACCCATAGGGCGCTGCAGTGTTAAGATTTTTTATCCAGAACTCTTCTCTGTTGCGACGGAAAGGTGTGCTCAAATTGGGATTGTTTGTGGGGTAATATATTTTCTCCAGGATTCTGACTCTCATAGATAAAACCGAATGATCGGCCTGGTCAAAATGTCAGTAAAGGAGTTGACTTCCTTTATTATTTATTTTTGACCGGTGTCCTGACATTCTGGTTCGGAGCTTACCTTTGGTTTCACCCACATAAATCAATCCACAAAGTGAGCACTCTATTCCGTACACAACATTAGATGTCATGCAGTTAAGGTTTTCAAAACTATGCGTGTTAAATGTTTGTTTTGTGAGATTACTTGAGAATGAAGTGTCTGTTATTAGGATGTTACAAGTTTTGCAGTTCTTCGTTCCGCACTTAGAAACTGAGCAATCGCTTGGTGAAAATTGGTGCTCTTTTAGAATATCGACTACTTCAATCTTACAGGGCTTGATTTTAATATACCCATCTGCATGTTTGTACCAAAACTCATGGTTACTACTCACTACAAATGTCTCGTCTCTAATGTCATTTAGACTCATTCTAGGGACACCTAAGTTACCTGTTGCGTATGTGTCCGTAGACGCAACAGGTTGGGGCCTTTTTATAGTGGGCGACGCCCCAGCCACTTTGTAGGTCTCTTGTGTACTATCCATTGAAGCAAAAGACTGCCCGACAAGTGCCCTCGGGGACAATTTGTCCACCAGCAGTGACACATGGACAGTGGTAAAAATGACAAATATGGATAATGACCATATCCCTGTATACAGCACAAAATCGATAATTCAAAATCAGAAACCGAAGGCATACAAAATCAGGACAAAACAGGAACCAAAGCAAACAAACAAAAACCTCCACCATATGAAAAGAAGCGAACTCCCGATATGGGAGTGAGACCAGGTGCCCAGGAAGAGTAAGCATCTCCTGCTTGCATGCAACACCCGTCGCTTCAATTCGGTAGAACTGTCACATCCGGTTACTTCCATTTTGGAAGATATAGAGTACAATCTTTGGTTGGATGGTTCAAATGGTCTATGACAGAATATCATCCACCATTCTTGAGAGTGGAACATCATAGTGTATGACGAGTTCCCCATATCGACCGTAGAACTTCCTCAGTGACGATGTTAGTCGGTCACAAACATATCCCTGACTGAGAAGCTTATCTGAAAGACGCCTAGCTCTCAGAACAAAATCCGTATATTTGGTACTTGCTCTGGCATAGCGTATCAACTGAGATATGAACACGCCATAAGCAGGCGATGAAGGGATGTTGCTACTCAGAAAAGGAAAGTTTGTAATGCTGAAATTGAAGTCGTCACGTTTGTCATAGAGTGAGGCGTTCATGTGACCATCAGTGTCGTAGGACAACATTATGTCCAAATAGGATGCTGAATTATTTGTCTCTGTGGTTTCTTTGACTTCAAGCTTCGAAGGATAGATACTGCTCAGGTAATCCGCGAATTTTGGATTATTGATGGACAACACATCAAAAAGATTAGCGAAAAACTAGAAATTTACTAACTGAGACAAAACTAATCAAAAGCAAAAAGCAAACAAAACATCTAAAACAGGTACTCACAATAATGTCGAAGGGTTCCAACTCTCTACCTTCTTGAAGAAAATTCCAAACAAATTTACATGCACCAGACACGTGTTTCGAATATTAAATTCTCATCAGTGATGCTTTCAGCGTAGCCACCAAAAATAATTTCAGTTGCGCCCTCTTTAATTTTTTGAAGTTAGATTTTTACATTTACATTACAGAGAGCGCGCAGCTCCAAATTTCCTGTAGGGTCGATTCAGTAGCATATCCAAATAAAATCTATGTTAAACTCCTCTAATTTCGATGATATTTATCGGTAAAATGGCTAGTTTCCGAAATAGCAAAAAAATATATATGATGTCACATTGATAAAAGGCCAAAACAAAGCTTCTTTCATGTGACAGAGCTGGAAAGAAGTAATTAATACACTTGATAAACATCAGGCCATGGGGAACGATTTTAACTGCTCCACACTGCAGCGTGAAATAAGTGTCTTTATTAATAATGTCGAAGGGTTCCAACTCTCTACCTTCTTGAAGAACATTCAAATTTAAAGGAGAAAACAATATAATTACTCAAGGTGTTTCTATATGTAAAAACAAAAGGTGTAAGATTTGTGCTATCTTAATTAAAGGAACGTATTTTAAGTTTGAGAATGCAGATACTTATTTTGAAATTAAGAGAAATTTAACATGCACATAAAAAAATGTTGTTTATGTCTTACATACAATGTGATAAATGCAAAGAAGAATACATAGGTTCCACCAAACAGTTAAATCTTCATAAAAGTAATATTAAACTCTCTCAAAATAGGATTCTTTTTGTATCAAATGTAGTAAAAGAAATTTAAAAGTTATGCCAATTTATCAAACAGATGATTCCTCTATGATTACAATTAATTTTTGATAGATTTAGACCTATGTTAAAGAGAACTTGATTATTTATGCCCACATTCCTTAAAATATGTTCACTTGACCAATTTACTGATAGTATCGCTTATTTACGTTTCCCTTGAAGTAATCATACGTTACCAAGGAGTACATATTACTTAATCTTATTTATTTATCATGTTTTTTCATCAACATATTATATGTATGAATATATGGTCTCGCAAATTATTGCCTGAAGAGGCCTTTGATACGGCCGAAAGCACATGTAGCAATAAAATATGTGCAAAAAAATACATCGTTTGTGGGTTTTTTTTTTTATCTTATCTTATATAAACTACCTGTGTAATTTCTGATTTGTTAACCCTTTATTATGAAATTAACTCGAACTCTATTTCTACAGTGAGTACAACCGTTGTATATTTAGTGTATTTATTTGAAAATTTTCTTCCGACCTCAAAACAGTGAGAACACAGCAATCGTCACACCGGTACGTTCAATTGTATTGATTTTATTTTTATGATGCAGATGACTTGACAATGTGCATATGTACGCTGCTAGATTGACAAGTTAAAATTTGGGATCGATAGTGGCTTTTGGTACTCAGGAATTAGTTTACTCTGTATAGGACTTGTTTCCGTTATCGTGATTGTAAACCGGAACACATACCTTCACAGATTTTTACATAGTTGTCAGTGCAAAATGGCCATAAGTGAATAATCATATTCAAATATACATTCTGTCATTATAATTAAGTACACAATATATGCACATTTCAACATTCAATTAATCATCATAATCAGGGATGGTGGAGGCCGAAAGAGATGGAAACCAAATAGTGTATATAAATAGAGCGAAATTCTAAACATGATCTAAAATGTCAAAAAGTTTTTGAATGATACAATAGAAATGTAAAACATGAAAATATCTCGATTTCCGCAATAATGGAAGATAGCTTAGGTTAGAACCATCCAAAATACAGAATTTTAATATTTACCGGATTTAGTTTTTTCTGCACGGCCTAAGTGACAGATGTAGCTGGGAGACAGGAGATGCTTACTCTCCCGCGCACCTTATATCGTCTAAATGCGGATTCTTTACAGAATGCTTTAATTGATTGTATTCTTTGAATCTTCATAGAAGCAATTGCAAAATAGAAATTCATTTTAGGTGTCACTCAAAAACTTATTTTGGCACTGCATTCAGTGTAAACTTCTAAAGATCTAACTCTTCTATATTTCTTGTGGACATATTTTCTGATAACATTTCGTAATAGTAGATTCCACAAGAAATTATTGGTTGGCAGATTTTGCGATTGATGGAATTGTATTTTTTCAATTATAGTGTAATTTCTTCAACCAATTTATTCATGTTGACGCTTTTTACAATAATTTTTGATAATTTTCTTGTTCCAGGCTATCATACCGCAGTCAATGAGCAATCTGTCGCTGTGTGGCGGTCTGTCGATCGTTATGTCGTTACGCTCATCTGTTCTTGAATGGATGCATATATTGAAATAAAATTTGGTATACAGATGCATCAAATAAAAATCTAGATCGAGATCATATTTGGTTCTGATCAAAACAAATTGACAGAGTAATGCCCCTTTAACTTAGAAATATTACCAAAATTTAAGGATCTTTCTAGCGACTTCTCATATTTAAATGAAATTTGGTATAGAGATACATCAAATGAATATCTACGTCAAATTCAAATTCGGGTCCAAAATCAAAATTGACAGAGTTATGCTCCTTGTACTAAGAAAAATAACAAAATTTAAGGGCGTCCGTCCAATATCTCAGGACTAGATTCACATGTTGAATTGAAATTGAAATGAAATTCTCCTACCCCACCTCTGCCATTGTTCCTACGACAGAACAGAAGAGCTACGTGAAAGAGAAATTCGCTTCTTTTCATGTTTTATCCTGATTTTGTATGCCTTGCTGTATACAGGGATATGGTCATTATCCATATTTGTCATATATCTGGCAAGCGAAGGGAGCTTTATACACCATACAATCCCACATCTCAATAGCTGTAATTTTGCATGGAATGGTCATGTCTAGCTTAGGAATTTTATTACAAAAAAGATATGTATGGAGAGGACGTTAGTAATGTTGTAAAAATTTTGCCATTTCGTTTACCGAAGTAAAATATGCTTAAACTAATGATATTGAAATTATTGTACTCAAATTTGGATGGCGAGAGGAAATTCGATTAAAACTTCCAGAAATTTGGTCTGAATATAGATCCTTGGGCCCCAAAAATACCTTACTTTTACAACCTGGCTGGGGGCATCAGCGCCCCACACCCCCTCTAAATCAGCCAATGGTTTAAATGTTGGTTCTGCAACCTATTCATGTTAGAGTTCCCCTCTTTAATTCTGTATTCACTTAAAAAAATAATAGGACATACTTTACTTTCTCAGACATATATTCTAAATACATTGTACTTGTTTATGCATTGTAAATCCAGCTTGTGTGTGAAATTTGGAATATCGCTCGATGAACATTTACAAATGAAATTTATGAAGAATCCAATACGAAATTATTTCAGTTATTAGAGACTACGTTATAATGTTTTTCTAGTTGAAAACATCTTCGTTAACGAAAACAAGGTGTGGTATTCAAATCCAATGTATCAAACATCCAGACAGAAATATATTTCACTTGAAGGTTGTCTACCAGATATTTGTACATAATCATAATGCCTTTGTGTCTTTGATGACCCTAATGTCATCAGACGGACCGTAGACTTGGTACTTGTACCAGCGCAGTCTTAAGACTTGCACTCTAACTGACTGTGACGACGGGAATCCATGACGGGCCATTTCCAAACTTCTTCAGAGAAGACAGGGATCCGACCGCCTGTCCCCTCTGAATGTCAGTCGGGTGACAACATGCAAGAGCAAATTTACACCCGTGAATGAAGTTTTTCATCTTTTCCCTCGTTCCGACACGCTCCAATTTGGGAAAAGATGAACTTTCCGTCACGAGTGTAAATTTGTCTCACTCAGTAGATCATAAAGAACCTATTAAACCTCCTCACTATAAGGTGACCATACAAACAGACAGCATAACAAGGTGACCGATGAAACACACAGATGGATATGTAAATGGATATAAAAACAGAAGGCGTGCGAAATTTGGAATATCTCTCGATGAACATTTACAAATTAAGTTTATGAAGAATCCAATACGAAATTATTTTAATAATTACAGACTACGTTATAATGTTTTTCTAGTTGAAAACATCTTCGTTAACGAAAACAAGGTGTGGTATTAAAATCCAATGTATAAACATCCCGGCAAAAATATATTTCACTTGAAGGTTGTCTACTAGATATTTGCACATAATCATAATGCCTTTGTGTCTTTGATGACCCTAATATCCTCAGACGGACCGTAGGCTTGGTACTTGTACCAGCGCAGTCTTAAGACTTGCACTCTAACTGACTGTGGCGACGGGAATCTATGACGGGCCATTTCCAAACCTCTTCAGAGAAGACAGGGCTCCGACAGCCTGTCCCCTCTGAATGTCAGTCGGGTGACAACATGCAAGAGCAAAATTTACACCCGTGAATGAAGTTTTTCATCTTTTCCCTCGTTCCGACACGCTCCAATTTGGGAAAAGATGAACTTTCCGTCACGAGTGTAAATTTGTCTCACTCAGTAGATCATAATAGAACCTATTAAACCTCCTCACTATAAGGTGACCATACAAACAGACAGCATAACACAGTGGCCGATGAAACACACAGTACCAGCGCAGTCTTAAACTTGCACTCTAACTGACTGTGACGACGGGAATCCATGACGGGTCATGTACAAACCACCTGTCACCTCTGAATGTCAGTCGGTTGATAACATACAAGAGCTCGCTACAGCCGGCAGAGCACGGACGTTTTATATTCATTTACATGTTAAACGTCTTCAAATTCAATAGCATCATTTAAGACCTGATAAATTTCCAGCATGGACCAGACATGCACGTTTCGGGCACTTAACCCTCGTCAGTGATCCTAAGTCTAAACAATGTAATATGGCCAAAAAGTATGAAAATTATTATTTCCAAAAAATGTACCAAAAGACGTAGCAGAATGGGTGGGATATGATTCTACAGGACCCACGTTTAAGAAATTTCAAGAATATTCATCTGTGTTGCTTGGGCCTCTGTGTAGTGCTGTCTTGTTTGTGTGGTCATCTTACAGTGAGGAGGTTGTTTTACACAATACTTGTGCGTTCTTCGAGACTTTTTGGTAACCGGAAGTGGAAGGAGTGTGCGCACGTAATTCAGGATAACCACACCATTTGCTACATGTGTGGCAAATGGCCGTCCAAAGTCGGCACCGGTTACCCATTGGTCTCGTTGGTTTATGTGTAGTCTTTTGTGTTTGATGTTTATATGTCGTATGTCTCTTTTTCGTCTCTTTGTATGCTCGTCTTTGTGTTTCGCATCGAATGTTTTGGTGTTTTGCTGCAATTGGGTCTTGTTGGTGATCCCCTCCCTTATTTCATATTTGTTCAATATATTACTATTTTGTCTGTCGTCGGATTTTGATAATCGGAAAAAAAACATTTTGATTATCAGCGAAATATAGTGATATCCTATTATGTATTCTGTGTGTAACGTTATGGGAAATGATGGACCCATTTATCTTATAGATGCATCCTTACATATACATTCTTAGTATTGTGTGGTACCTTTTGTTTATAGAGATGCGTATCATAGCACCGTTCCATCAGCATTTCAACCGAAAAAAATGATAACGTTTCAAATTGATCTGATGATACATAACATGTGGAATGAAACAATTTTGTAATATGTTTGGTAATTTTCAAATTTCTAGAAATTGTATCACATGTACATGTAAGTACGTAATTTTCATCTATACATATGTCCCATTAAAAGTGCTTATATTCTCTTATGCAATAAAGAGAGGCTAATCGGAGATCCCATTAACATAACACGCTGAATATATATTTTAAGTGTATGCACTTCCTTAGGAAACATGTGACTCCTGGATTAAATAAATGCTTAGCTAACGTCATGTAAGTGTGAAATTATTTGTTTTTACCATGCAAATGGGCTACATACCATTTCTCGCCTTTTGACATTTATTATATTTCAACTAATATGACGTTTAAGGAAGTTCAGTGTATCGATTGCAAATGTGAAATCCAAGATGCCATCGATGTTATTGATATCAATATTTTGCCAGGATGCTCAAAACCTAAATTCCAGCAGTTTGAAATCATTGGAAAAAACGGAAATCCAATATCTGTTTTTCTAAAGGCGGGGTGCTGTAACAGTAGCCTATTTATTGAATACGATAAAGGTACACTTTTTATTTTGTATTCACTGAGACGTTATTTTCTGAAATTTGATATTTCCTTTGGAAGGATTTATTTAAATGATTCAATTCTAAACACATTATTTTTTCAATCAATACTTTTTTCATGGTTTCTCCGCTTCATAGGATAAAGTACAATTTAATCCTTCATGTACTAGAAAGACAAATATAATATTCATTTCAATTATTTTTTTTTTTATTGTTTTTTTTTTTATTTTTATTTCTCTTTTGTTGTTTGTGCACATTAAGCGTGAAGTATTAAAAGATATGATCTCCTCCAAAAGGTGAATTAGAAGATGATACCCTTACAACATCCAGGCAGCCTGACGAACAAACAAACAGAATGAAAACTTCACTCCAAGTAATAAACAACATGAGCAAAATTGATCATCCTTATGAAAATGTGACACAATCCATTTCAAAGAGGAATATTTATCCAGAAATAGACAATTTCAGCACTTTTGGAGAAAACAGTCTTCGTAATACCCTAATTACAGTTGGTTTCATCTTCCTAGTTATCATAGCAATTATAGTTATCGTCATAAAGATAAAAAAGAGAAAACACCATGAAAAGTAAGTAATCGTGAAAAAGAGTGTAGTGTATTTAAAATTATTTCAACTAATGTCGTGTTTAAAGGTTACGAGATAGATATAAGAACTCGGATGTAATGCAAATTCTTGCACATGTTAAGGGAATATGAAACAATCTGATAGTAAGGAGGGGATCTCCGACACCACTTCGATTCCAGCACCTACAGCAAAACCCCAAAACACCCAATGCTAAAAAACACACAGCAGAGACGCAAAATGTACAAGAAACGCTAGATCACATAGAAATATTAAACACAAATGACTACATATAAACCAATGAGACGAATCGACTTAGGACGGTCATCTGCCAGGCTTTTAACAGACGGTGTTAAGTGCGTACAGCCCTCCCATTTTTCCGATTGCCCATAGGTCTCGAGGAACGTACAATTGTAGTGTTAAATTCCTTTTTCAGTTTTGCTCGTACCATAAGGACTTGAGCAAGTCATTGGTAATACGAATAATATAAAAGTCTTCAAATTGAATAGCGTCATTTAAGAAACAGATAAATTGGCAACATGGACCAGACATGCACGTTTAACTTGCGTTTGTGAAAGCCATACTACATTCAATATTGTTCTCAAGTGCCTATATCACATTTTGTCATTAGTGCGTCCGCAACCTGAGCTTTGAAAAGTTAAATAGCGCTGTGGTGTATCACGTGATACGCAAATGATATGTTCCACGGAAATCGTGTTCGACTAAATACTGTCTAAAGCTGTCTAAGTCTAAATCTGTCTATAAAGCTATGTCTATATACTATCTAAATCTACTTTATATTTGTTTTAGGCCTATTATATGGTCATTATTATCAATTATATGATGGAAGTACATGTAATTCTGGTCAAAACTATACGCATATTTGGAGAATACTTAAGCAGAAAAATTTGTATCTGTCCGTGCACCATATCATATCATGTGGTGAGGATTAAAAAAAAAAATATGTTTAAGTGTTTTCCGAATACACGTCTATTCTTGACCAGAATAGATTACCATCATATAATTAATGATAATGGCCATATAATAGGCCTAAAGTAAATGCATATGAAGTAGATTGGTTTAATCAAAGGGGTTTCTCGTGGAACATATCACTTCCGTATCACGTGATATGCCACAGTGAATAGGGTAGCGGTGGCTCGGCGTACGGTCACGTTTGTCGGTGTCTGTATTATGCTTTCAAAGGATATCAGTTAGTCAGTCCCAAGTACGTTATGCGCGTCCAAACTACGTTCATGTCACGGTTTGGCCAATTTTAACGGTCTTACTACGAATGCCAATTCACGAACATATAGGTGTGACAAGGGCAACTCGATAATGTGATCTTTTTCGCCTAAATTGCATAAAGTGCAGTTTATCCTGACTATGTGTGCGCAAGTCTCTTCAACGCTTTCTTTCTACATGTGCAAATACCAGTAGATACATGAACTGTTTCAACCCTGTTTCAATTTAGGGATCGCCAATTGCTCAACATTGCACCTGCCAGCGGGATTTTGCAATGGTCCGTCAAACAATGCCTTGTCATAAGGCAATCAAGCGCCAACAGGTGCGATGGCGGACATTTGGCGATCCCTAAATCAGCCAAAGATAAGGAAAGAAAGGATAAACATTAAAGAAGTACCCATCAGTTATTCAGTCTCAAAGTCGAGGAGGCAAGGCAAAATCATAAGATTTTCCACAGGAACGGTTGCAAACCTCGGAACGAATAAGATTCATTAAGTGAGACCAGGTGCCCGGGGATAGTAAACGTCTCCTTATTGAATCTATTTTGAAAGTATGAGTGGTGAAAGATATATATTATGTGTTTTTGACCTGTTATCTTACGAAGGATATGTAAGGGTGCTTATTGTTTTGTAAATTACATACAAATTGAAAGTTTATTATTGATTTCCATCTTTTTCATATTGTCAAGCTATCTATACATTAGAATATTGAGAATCTGTTTCTAAAACATCTTAAACACCTATCATATGAAGGATATTCCAAATGTTCTGAACTTATTTCACGTTTCAAATTTAAGGAGTTCCGCTGTACACAACAGAATATACAACGAGACCGACACCGAGTATTCCACCATTGCTGAGGTTAGTATGGAGACCGTCACAGCTGAAATTCCGATGACCGAAAAGAAACTTCCTTTGACATTGGCAGTAGCCAATGATAACTCGCCATCAGAATCCGAAATGTATTATACTCTTGAGAAAGGTACACATCAGCACAAGGCTGTACAATATGATATTAAGGATACAATTGAGAGCGTGGATTCGACAATCATTATGGCACCGGCTCACCAAAATACTGAGAACGACGGCTACTTCACACTGGAACGTCAAAATGTAGTACAAAAATGTTGTCCTTACTGTTCAGGATCGCTGTCGACAAACGATATTAATCAAAAACTTCATACTACAGCTGAAAGTACACAGGCATTTCAAAAGGAAACTGTAATATCGGCACAGTTTGTAAAAAGTGAAAATGGACTTTACGCTAGTGTGACCGGATGCGATGAAATTTACGACCATTTATCACGAAATACGGGAAACATTTCCTCTGAACCAAAAAAGGATTAATATTTTTTCATTGCTTAATTATTAACTTTCATTCGTAATTTGAAATTTTAACACTATAGGGACAGAAACGCAATGCACCAAAGACGACATCAATACATAAAACAAAAATACTACACATAAACCAACGAGACCAATGAGCAACCGGCCAAGCCCATCTGCCAATCGTAGCAAGTGGTGTGGTTATCCAAATTACGTGCTTACAATCCTCCAACTTGTCTAGCTAACCAGCGGTCTAGAAGAACATATATGAATAGATAGAGAAGGGGATTGAATTAAAGCACTTAAATTGAATTGAATAGTATGATTAAAGTTCTCTATCCCATTACCTTCTTTACAGAAATGTAGGGTCTATTCAATAAAATAGATAGAATTCAGTAAAATAGATAGAATCGGGAGTTCGCTTCTTTTCATATGGTGGAGGTTTTTGTTTGTTTGCTTTGGTTCCTGTTTTATGCCATCGGTTTCTGATTTTCTGAATTATCGATTTTGTGCTGTATACAGGGATATGGTCATTATCCATATTTGTTATTATGATCAAAGTATCATTGAATGGATGGTGCTAGGATGTGAACCTCCCTTTATTTCCATGATAGTTTGGATGAAATATCAAAATAAATTAAGTGTCAAATTGATAAAGGGCCAGAACAAAGCTTCTTTCAGACGACAGACCTTGAAAGAAGTAATTATTACACTTTATATTAAGCAAACTAAGATTCTGTCAGACTAAGAAATTTCAATGACACCTTAATCCTTAGTTGAATTAAATTTATACTAAGTTTGAAAGAAAAACAGGCGACATGAATCAGTATGTAGCTGAAAACATTGTTGTCCGCTAAAAGTTTATTTATTGACTCAAAATTCACCCTCGATTTACATTTTTCTTCGAGTGGCTCACATTCCGGCTAACGATTGTAAATAACGACTGTTTTAAAGATGGCGACAGTCACAACATATTTTCGTTTTGTAAGGTTGTGTATTAAATGTTAAACGTCTTCAAATTCAATAACATCAGTTAAAACAGATAAATTTAAAGCATGGATCAGACATGCGCGTTTCGGTTAGTGAACCCTCGTCAGTGATCCTCGATCTTAACAATGTAATATGGCCAAAACGTAAGAAAGTCATTATGTGCAAAAAATTATCGAAAGACGTAGCAGGATGTGTGGTATATGATGCTACAGGATCCACATTTTAGAAACTTCAAAAAAATGTTGATAACATAAATATTCGAATGCGTTGAAGAAACGATCAACCGAGGTTGATCGAACTTGGCTACTTGTGCCCTCGGGGACTCCTGGTCCACTAGCAATGACAACCTCCAAGTGGTACAAATATTAAGCGTCTTCAAATTCAATATTATTATTTCAAACAGATAAATTTACAGCATGGACCAGACATGCACGTTTCGGCCATTGAACCCTCAATCTAAACAATGTAATATGGCAAAAGGATGGTTGGGATGTGATGCTACAGGACCCATGATTTAGAAATTTGAAGAAATTTTGATAACAGAAATTTTCAAATGCATTGAAGAAACGATCAACCGAGGTTGATCGAACTTGGCTACATGTGCCTTCGGAGAAACTTGACCCCAGATAGACGACACATTGTATGGGAATATTTTCTTTATTATGGATGACAAATATGGAGAATTGATTTAATGTCATTTACAAGTTCAAATGAATTCTTATGAGTTCGTTATCCGTATACATCTTCTTTCAAGCATACTACTATAATCTAAAGGGAAACACGCATACTGGGGGAAGTTGATAAACACAAGTCTAGCTTATTTTTGATATTTCTGTTTTAGGGTTAAATATTGAATAAAAAGACATTGAAAATATTTAATAAAAATGCTTTTTTCAATACATAAAAGACATAAATAAAGAATTTGAAGAAAGTACAATTTCTATCAAAAAAGATAAATATATAGGTTACGGAGAAGGCGAATGATATAATAAGTCTGTACATGTAGATTTTAACAGATTCAGCTATGTGTCTATCTGTGCAAGATAAATAACTTTATGTTATTTGTACAATAACACTGTCGTGAAGGAGGAATGACAAATATGGATAATGACCATATCCCTGTCTACAGTACAAAATCGATAATACAGAAAATCAGAAACCGAAGGCATACAAAATCAGGACAAAACAGGAACCAAAGCAAACAAAAACAAAAACCTTATGTTGAATTCTTACCGCAGGGTAATTTTATGGTTCCCAGTCCAAAGTGTAAGAATAATATTCTTTTCTGTCATATTTATATTTGTTCTGTTACGTAAAAGAAGGTGTATAAAAGATACACAGTTAACATTTATCAGTACAAATTGCATCATCTAATATGACTTGAGATTTTCTCCTTATATGTGCCGCAGAGCTCACCCATGATTATTCTCCGATAAATTCACAGTTAGATCAGCCACGTCTGTTCACGCGCAGAACCTTTTTTTCTGAAAACTAATATAGCAATGCTATGTATCGTCTGTTATAATCAGAATGTATTACATTAGAAATAACAACTAATGAATTTGAAGACGTTTAACATAGCTTGCTTCGCGGCTCGATGATAATTTAATTAGTCCATGCAACAAAATGGAATTACTGGACAATTAACCACTAAGGATGGATATTAGAATAAGTCAGTAGATACCGAACTCGCCTTTCTGTAAATAATAAAACGAAGAACATATATTGTCATTTGAAAATATCATCCCCATAGTTGGTATCTGTTGGCAGACTGTTAGTCCCCGAGGATGTCGTTCTCTAGTTTTACTGTGCTACTGCAATGACTTGTGAAATATTTGTAAGTTTTCTGGTACAAAATCTAATGAATTATTCTGAAACTAAGGTGTATCTTATGTTTACTTGTCGTGTGTCTCTTTTCCGTCTCGTGCTGTACTCGTCTTTTGTTTTTGCATCGGTTGTTTTGGTGTTCTGCTGTTGATGCTGCAACGGGGTCTTGTTGGAGATCTCCTCCCTTCTTTTCTTGCTCATGCATGACATTGTTCTGTGTTTAGCAGGCTCTTTGTCATAGAGTTTAGCTCAGGTTGAGAATTTTGTCCTCATACATTCTCTATCTGGATTTCCTCTCTTTCGGCCTCGAACAGCACTGATTATATATCGTTTATTGAAATGCACATATAATACAATTTATACTACAATATTATGAAAAAACTCATAACTAAATGTGTCAGAAATATAGGCGTCAATTTTAAACATCATATGCTATTCATACTACATGGACATTAATTGTAGTTTGTTTTAGATGTTATATTAGTATTTTTTCGATATAGATTACACTGCGATAGATAAACAGATTACAATGGGTAATGGTTATCTTGAATGTAGTTTGGTTTGGTACTCACATACACAGCTGTTTAAATGACAAGATACCAAACGAACACTGATCACAGCGAAAAGCACACGTTAGATCGCAAACTTAAGGTACATGTAACCATAGAGTGAAAGTCAAACACAAAAGGCGAAATTACATTCAAAAAACCACAATCGAAAGGCTGAGGAATTTTGGGATAAAATACAAAACAGAACTTCCCCACGCGAAATGGAAATAGGACAACAGATAACCACACCATTTGCTACTTGCATGACAAATGGCCGTCCAAAGTCGGCACCGGTTGCCCATTGGTGTCGTTGGTTTATTTGTAGTCTTTTGTGTTTGATGTTTACATGTCGTATGTCTCTTTTCCGTCTCATACTATGCTCGTCTTTTGTGTTTTTGCATCGGGTGTTTTGATGTTTTGCTGTTGGTGCTGCAACAGGGTCTTGTTGGAGATCCCCTCCCTTTTCGTATCTAAAGAACCATCTCCAGTGCAAGTGCGGAAGGCATTGATGAATGCATTGTAAGTGGCGCTGGTAAAACGCATCTTGCCAATTAAAACCATATATATATATTCACATGAATCATGTAACATATCTAATTCAAGTATACTATACAAAAAGGAAGGACCAAAAAGGAAGTCAAGAGTCAATCCATATTTCTGTAACCAACAGCTTCGCTGCTTGGCCAATGACAAAATTGACAGTTATTCATCTCTATACGTTCCTGAAGAAACTTTCAAATAAATTTATTTTGCACCAGACACCTATTTCGGATATTATATCCTCATCAGTGATGCTTCTAGCTAAAGTGATTTTCATACGCCGCCAAAATTAATTTTAGTAGCGCCCTCTGGATTTATTATTTTATTTAAGCTTGCGCATTTACTTAACAGAGAGCGTGCCATTTTCAAATTTCCTGCAGAGACGATTCAGTAGCATATCCGATTGAAAATATTCAAAATAGCATTGGAAGGATGATGCAAGGATTTTAACCTCCTTTAATTTCGATAATTTTAAATAAAATGACAAGTTTCCTAAACATCACATCAATATTTCTGATGTGATGTTGCGCCACCCTGAATTAATTCGAGATAATTCTATAATTGATAAATGCAATTTCATTTGATCCTAAAGCCCGCTGAACAGGATAATTCCTTGTGGAATTTGCCATAACCAAGAAGAAACACAGCGAAAACAAATTTATCAAACACCTGGAGACAGCAAGGCACAAAACCAAAACGTACTGCAAACGGACCAACATTGGGTTTCGTGTTGGACTTTCATTCATTTACATATGTTCAAATACACATCGAAAATGTATGATTTTACCAACCGTGAACAAAAGATACGAAAAGCAGAATATAAAAAAAGAAACATTATTTTAAAAAATTAGATACGGTTTGAGGGAACCAGGATAAAATTTGAGAAAAAAAAATTTAGCCAAATAAAAACGTGCCTCTTCTTGCCATTTTCCATCTAAAGTGATCATATCACTTAACTTGATTTTGATTGGTTGTTATCTTAGTAAATCTTCTATGATTGGCCGAGTTCTTGAATACATATTTTATAAAGATAAATTACTAAACAAGGCAACATTGTATACATAGAGAAGTGAGCAATCCTAAATATAACTCCAAATATCTAGTTTGACAATATATGCCTTGTATAGGCAGATAATAGTTGAATTCACTATCTACATTTTGTACAACAGTACACAAACAATTTACAAGAAATTCATCAGACATAAATATTTATTCCTCCTCTTCATTTCCAACTTGCCAACATTAAAGATAAAATGAAAATAAAGTTTATAGAAAAAAGTAATTTATTGTATGACGAATCAATAATAGACAAACAATGAAAAGGGATAACAATAAACACTCATTATTCTCAAATGTGTGGCCACTCGGCCTTTATCAAGTGAATTTATTTGTTATCTATTATGTATTAATTTGTGGATATTGAGTGTTTATTGTTATCCATCATATAAACTTCTCTACGGAGGACTGTAAACATGAACATTGAATAAAGCAAATACAGATGAGTTAACATTGTATAAAGCAAACACAGATGAGTTAACATTAACTAATCAATTAATGACAACACATAAAAGGAAGGAGACCAATCTGCACCCGGTGCCGTCTTTGGACGGCCATCTGCTATAAGCAAATGGTGCAGTTCCCCTGATTACGTGCGCACAACTCTCCCACTTATAAGGATACACAGAGATCTTCCTTTGATCCTTCTGATGTCACTGCTGGCGGACCAAGAGTCCTCGAGGGCATATGTAGCCAAGTTCGATCAATTTCGGTTGGTCGTTCTTCAAGTTCATTTTAAAATCTTTCTCAAACTTTTAGATTTAAATTTCTAAACCCTAGCGCTGTAGCATTATATCCCAGCCATTTTGCTATTTGTTTCGTTATATTTAGGACATAACTTTCACAGATTTTGGTCATAATACATTGTTTAGAATGAGGATCACTGACGAGGGTTTTTATTACCCGAAACGTGCATGTCTGGTCCATGCTGTAAATTGATCTGCTCTAAAATGATGCTTATGAATTTGAAGACGTTAAACATTTGTACGTCAGTTTCGATAGTTTTTGTATGATGTTCTAGTGATTTTTGTCGGTTTTTTTTTGTGGTTTGTAGTTTTTGTCTGATTTCCTTAACGTATACATTGCTTTCAAATTCTTAGATAATACAATTGCTCGAGTTAGAAATAAATCGAAATGTGTAAAGATATTCGTGAAGTTTGGGCAGACAGTAAAATGTTGGTACGGGTGATTTCGAAATAGAGAGTTGAAATGAAGAAATTTTGTCTTGGTGCTTTCGTAAAATGAAAGGGATTATTTCATTGCTTTTTATATAAGTATTGGTAATAGAAAATTCCGAAAGTAATACTGAAATGAAATAGCGCTTTCAAATGATTATAGTGTTGTTAGCCGCCTTGTCTGCAGGAGCAAAGACATACTTACTGTGCAAATCCTGAAGTATAGATTTATAAAATTTAGCCGATCTTGACTGTGCTTTCGAATAAAGATGAGGATTTGTTTAAACTGTCAATTCTGATATCTACAGTGTCTAAAATAAGACTTTTCCAGTCATTGAGAGAGTGTGGTTCGACTCCTTCCAATGTTTAACGTCTTCAAATTCATTAGCATAATTTCAGAGCAGATAAATTTACAGCATGGACCAGACATGCACGTTTCGGGTATCTAACCCTCGTCAGTGATCCTCAATCTGAACAATGTAATATGGCCAAAAATCGATGAAAATTATGTCCTAAATATACCGAAAGACGTAGCAAGATGGCTGGGATATGACGCTACAGGACCTAGGTTTTGGAAATTTGATAAAATTTTGTAAACTGAAATTTACAAATGCGTTTGAAGAAACGACCAACCGAAATTGATCGAACTTGGCTACATGTGCCCTCGGGGACTCATGGTCCACCAGCAGTGACACTCACCAAGTGGTACAAATGTTTAACGTCTTCAAATTCATTAGCATCATTTTAGAGCAGATAAATTTACAGCATGGACCAGACATGCACGTTTCGGGTATTTAACCTTCGTCAGTGATCCTCAATCTAACCAATGTAATATGGCCAAAAGTTGCACCATTTTCGAATATAAACTTCCAACGCCTCATTTAAGATATTGCCCGGGAGTAGTAAGCAAGAAGGAGGGAGGGGATCTCCAACATGACCCTGTTGCTGCACCACAGCAAAACACCCGATGCAAAAACACAAAAGACGAGAATAGTATGAGACGAAAAAGAGACATACGACATGTAAACATCAAACACAAAAGACTTCACATAACCCGACGAGACCAATGGGCACAACCCTCTCTCACTTCTCCAATTACCCAGAGGTATCGAAGTATTATGTTAACATGATTAATGGGGGATCAACTCTTAATTATATCTCTAGGACTGAAACATTGTGTATGATCTTCCTTTTTATGAATGAAGTAAAGGAAAGGGGATGATCTCCAGCATGACCACCTTGCACCCACCCAGCGAAATAACCCCACCAGAAAGTGAAAAGGTAGAACAGATGAAGATCCAGGGGGGATATGAAATAATTGTCTCTATTAACCCCCCGAATATTTGCAGGACGATGAGAGCGTCCTCTGACTGCATGCAATACCTGACTATCGAAGGAACTTGAAAAAAATGCCAACCTAAAATCTGAGCATCTGAGAATTGCATAAATGCAAATAAATTTGGTTTGCTTGAACTATTGATGCAAACTCTTGTAGGGATTGTATATTTTAACAACTTTAATTGTTCTGACCAATGTAAAACGAGGTCAAAAGTTCATGAAAATCTTCATATTCTATAGTAAAATTTGACAGTTTTATACAACGCTGTTCCATCCCGTTAAACTTCATTAGTATTCCTGATATAAAGATAATATCCATGCGGCATGCTGTATCAAGGAGGGGGGGGGGGGCATTACAATGTTCAATATTAGAAAAGCAGCCTGAAAAAGGGAGGGTGTTTTTATATAATCTATTCAAAGGCATACTTAAGTATTACTGGATTTGAGATAGTATACAAATAAATTTACATTTTTCGAATTTTGCCAAATTTTAGCATTTTAAATTAACTGAATTGAAATTAATAGCTACTTTCGGGCTGTACTGTAAATCAATACCACATGGTACGCACAATTGTTTACAGGTAAATAGAGAAGCAAAGTAAATTTTAATCTATTCTAAAGTACTATAATCACAATTTTCGGTATAAATTTGATTTGATTTTACAGATTTGAAATTTATTAAATGTCAATATTCATAATGTGTACATTGGCTGATTGATATGTTGTGAGCCTCGGTTTTCTTTGTCGCAGAAGATATTCTGCTGAAAGATTATCTCCAAAAAGGACAATTAATCAATGGCACATACTATGCTTCACATCTGACACAATTACGGGAAAATATCAAACTTAAGCACCGCGGAAAGCTCACTAGTTAAAGGTGTTTTCCATCAGAACAATGCCCCTGCACACAAATATGTCTTTTCCATGGCTGCCATTCATGACTGTAGCTTTAATTCACCTGATCTTACTCCATCAGACTTTCATCTACCCCCAAAACTGAAAGCAGAGGAAAGGTTCTTCGTCACCCATACCTAAATAAATTGCCTATAACTTAACAGTTTTCGGAGAAAAATAGTCTTTTTAATATTTAATATATGTTTTAGCAAATTATTCATACAATTGTTAAACGTCTTCAAATTCAATAGCATCATTTAAGAACAGATCAATTTGCAGCATGGACCAGACATGCACACTTTCGGGTACTAAACCCTCGTCAGTGATCCTCAATCTTAACAATGTGATATGTCCAAAGAGTGTGAAAATTGTTATGTCTAAAAAAAATGTCGAAAAAAAGTAGGAGGATGGGTGGAATATGATGCTACATGACCAACGTTTTAGAAATATCAAGATTTTTGATAACAGAAATTTTCAAATGCGTTGAAGAGACAGACGAACAACCGAGGTTGATCGAACTTGGCTACATATGCCCTTGGGGATTCCTGGTCCACCATCAGTGACACTCACCAAGTGGTTCAAATTATAAACTTTTTCAAATTCAATAGCATCATGTTGCTGTCATATAAACTGTTCTTTGTAAAAAAATAAATTATATAGTTTGGTACACTTCGAGTTCAGGGTATGAATGTTATACATCTTGTGAAATTTATTCTGCCCGAATATGTACCGAAAGACAAAGCATGATTGGTGGAGTATGATGCTACAGGACCTATGTTTTAGAAATTTCAAGAAATAATAGATAATGATAGATATTCAATGTCCTCAATCCGCCTCAAAATATAAAAGGATGTAAATAAAGCAGGAAAATATAAAAAAAGGAAATAACAACACTTATCAATACTTTGTAATACAAAGTATGTCTCGTCCAATCATAAAATATTAAAGTTTATTATCCTATATCTTAGGACAAATGTATATTAACAAATTTCTTTTCCCGTTGTGACGAAAACAAACACCTTCTTTTTACGATGCATTGTCAAACACTTCGATACAGAAATATAATAACACGATGCTCACAATGTGGATGTGTAATAAACAACGCCAAGAGTGTTTGTATTGCTTATGAAGTAGCGAGTGGGGCTATAGGCATCCCGAACCCATCTCTTACATTGGACATCATAGGACAAAATGGATATAAAATAGACGAAATCCCGGGAACAAGTTGCGATGCTCTTGTTAACGTGGAATTTGAAAAAGGTAAATATATTTGCTTTTATTCGATTCGACAGTAAAGCATGTTTCAATGATATTTCAATTTTATCTACAAAGACGTTTTCTTCATAACATCTTAACAATCATCTGTATTTCAATGTGGGGAAGAGAATAATTTATTTGCCTATTTTCCTTGTTATCAAAACTCGAATTTATTCCTAAAATACAATGCGTCAAGGTATTATAGCACATATCTTTACTCAGATTCAAGCTTATCATTTCAAGGGTTATCTCTCTTGGTATGAAACAAAGGAGGGGATATCCAACGACACTGGGTTCAAAAGGAAATTCAAATCAAATTCAAATGGGTCGAATGCAAATATTTCACTTAATGCTAAACTTTTCTTTGCTTCTATGATAGACAACTCTCTGATCTTTTTAGATTTTAATCTACAGTCCTTTCTTCGGTATCCAAAATATTGTTGATACTTACTTAAGTAGGTTTTAATGACTAAACTCGGTGTTAGTGGAGATATGAAAACAATTCTAACGACTTTAAGAACATCTGAGGTCTTACAATTAAAAAAATGCATGTTCGATCAAATCATTACATTTCGACTCTAAATACAATGAACAATGACTCCACTAAATTCAAAGGAAGAATCTTTCGAAAGAATACCTGAAAGTCTGAAAATAAGGACTTACATATACAAGACATACGATTTGTATAAATATAAAAAGAAGGGAGGAGATCTCCAACAAGACCCCGTTGCAGCATCAACAGTAAAACACCAAAACACCCGATGCAAAAACAAAAGACCAGTACAGCATGAGACGGAAAAGAGACACACGACATGTAAACATCAAACACAAAAGACTACACATAAACCGACGAGACCAATGGATAACCGGTGCCGACTTTGGACGAACATCTGTCACGCAAGTAGCAAATGGTGTGGTTATCCTGGATTACGTGCACACAACCATCTCACTTCTCCAATTACCCAGAGGTACAATTGTGGTGTAAAACAACCTCCTCACTGTAAGATGACATCACACAAACAAGACCGCGAAACGCAGAGGCCCCATAGACACAGATGAATATGTAAATGGATATAAAAAGAGGGCATGCGTAATACAGTCCGTGCTCTGTCGGCTGTAGCGAGCTCATGTATGTAGTCACCCGAGGAGTCCGACTGACATTCAGAGAGGACAGGTGGTCGGGGCCCTGTCTTCTCTAAAGAGGTTTGGACAGGGCCCGTCATGGAGTCCCGTCGTCACAGTCAGTCAGAGTGCAAGTCTCAAGGATGCGCTTGTACAAGACTGTAGATTGGTCAAGTACCAAGCCTAGTGTCCGTCTGGTGACATTAGGATCATACCCACGGTATAAAAGGCGTTTGATGATTCTGGTGCATTTTCGATGGTTATGCTGCCTACCTTTGATCCTTTTTATTTTGTTTATCATATCACCATAAAAGACAGGTTGTGTAATACCCATAGTAATGTACTCTGTTGCATGTATAGATCCGAATTTTAAAAGAAGTTGACTGTAATTTTTGTAAAATTTCCAGAAAGTCTTAACTAGTTTATGAAAGCGGAAACCTTGACCTAAAAGTTTTTTGGTAATTTGTAAATTTCTACTGTGAAAATCCAAAATATCAGTACATGCTCTAGCGTACCGGATGAGCTGTGATATGTAAATGCCGTATGACGGTAATCTTGGAACATCACCGTCAAGCCAAGGGAAATTTACAATGTTGAATCCAAAATCATCCCTTTTGTCATATACACTTGTATGAATCTTTCCGTGTACAAAAAGGGTGTTTCTGTATTTGAAAGGTTTGCCTTGTTAAGGGTTAATTCTTGTGGATAAATTTCATTCTTATATAATTCAAAAGCAGGATTGTCAATGGTTAGAATATCATCCAGGTACCTAGAAGTATTATTGAAACATTTCAGCTCATCAAATTTTCTTTGCTTTTGAAGATTTTGGATAAATTCTTTTTCATAAGTGTATAAAAATAATAAAAAGTATGGCCCGGGAACATACATAAGTTATACATGAAATTAACTTGGCAAGAAGAATAGTATCAGAGAAAAACAGGGGGATAACTGATGTGAATCCTTAAAAAACATTGGCAGAAGCTTTAAGAGAAGACAAACTATGTTTTGTCTTATATGACCCACATGGAGCATCAGGCTGCATCAGGCTGCTTGCGAATGGTATTCCTGTCTAAGCATAGGATAAACATCAAAGAAGTACCTAAGCGTTATTCAGTCTCAAAGTCGAGAAGGCAAGGCCAAATTGTGAAAATTCCCATTGGAACGGTTGCGAACCCCGGAACAACATTCCGAAGTGAGACCAGGTGCCCGGGGAGAGTTAGCGTCTCCTGATTGCATGCAAAACCTGTCGCAACAGCTCCATGGAAACCTGCCACATTCGTTGATTGCTTCTAGCTTGCTAGGGGTCCGTCGATGTTTAATGTTGTGCTCTATTGTGAGTGCTGTTGAGATTATCGTCAGGATCTTCTTTAACTCTTCGATGTACATTTTGATGTACAGATCAGGTAAGTATGTCTTGTTGGTGAAGACGACAGCCATTCAATCACAAATATTATGTAGAATGTCACTGATCATTCTGGAAAGGGGGATATGATATGCTTTTATAATATCCCCGTAGCGACCGAAGAACTTCCGCAATGATGAATTCAGTCGTTGTTTGATATAAGCCTGAACGAGTATTATATGAGTAATTTGGCGGAGTGTCACACACCGTATTATTCAAAACACGTACCACACACTGCACGTATTACGCCCATCACTTGCGGAAGTAAATCAACGCATTTTCAAAATCAAAATAAAACAATATCTGGTTTTAATCACACTTTAACACAATTGAATCAAGTATTCTTCAAATTTTATACATAACAACATTTTTTCCTTTGGTCAAAATTGAATTTCCTATATGCTTTGAGATTTCCATCCTGACTTTCTTATGAAAGAAAGGAGGGCATCTCCAACAACACCTAGTTGCAGCACCAACAGCAACCTGCCGAACACCCACTGTAAAACACAAAAATGACACGCACAGAACGAGACGCAGTAGTACAAGGAAAAACATAAAACACAAATGACTACACATAAACCAACGAGACCAATGGGTAAACGGTGCCGACTTAGGACGGCCATCTGCCACGTCAGTAGCAGACGGTGTGGTTATCCTGGATTACGTGCGCAAAAGCCTCCCACTATTCCGATTACCAAGAGGTCTCGAAGAACGTACAATTGTGATGTAAAACAACCTCCTCACTGTCAGATGACCACACACAAACAAGACCGCAAAAGGCAGGGGCCCAAGCAACGCAGATGAATATGCAAATGGATATAAAAAGAGGGCATGCGTAATACAACCTGTGTTCTGCCGGCTTTAGTGTAATGTATGTAATCACCCGAGCAGTCCGACTGACATTCAGAGAGGACAGGTGGTCGGGGCCCTGTCTTCTCTAAAGAGGTTTGGACAGGGCCCGTCATGGAGTCCCGTCGTCACAGTCAGTCAGCGTGCAAGTATTAAGGATGCGCTGGTACAAGACTGTAGATTGGTCAAGGTTCAAGCCCAGTGTCCGTTTTATTGACATTAGGATCATATCCACGGTATAAGAGGCGTTTGATGATTCTGGTGCATTTTCGATGGTAATTCTGTCTACCTTTGATCCTTCTAATTTAATTGATCATGTCACCATAAAATGCAGGTTGCGAAATACCCAAAGTAATATACTCTGTTTCTTGTGTAGGTCCGAATTTCAAAAGTAGTTGACAATAATTTTTGTAAAATTTCCAGAATGTGTTTACAAGATTGTGAAAGCGAAAACCTTGACCTAAAAGTTTCTTGATTATTTGTAAATTTCTATCAAGAAAATCCAAAACATCAGTACATGCTCTAGCATACCGGATGAGCTGCGATATGTAGATACCATAAGACGGTAATCTAGGAACATCACCGTCAAGCCAGGGAAAATTTACTATGTTGAATCCAAAGTCATCTCTTTTGTCATACACACTTGTATGATTCTCTCCATTAACAATTTTGATATTCAGGTCCAAAAATGGTGTTTCTGTGTTTGTAACGTTGTTTAGAGTCAGTTCCTGTGGATAAATAACATTTTTATACTTTTCAAAAACAGGATTGTCGATTGTAAGGATATCATCCAGGTACCTAGAAGTACCATTGAAACATTTCACATCATCATGTTTTCTTTGTTTTTGAAGATTTTGGATAAATTCTTTTTCATGTCTGTCATGAAGACATGACAGACATTTCGTTCTTTGGCAGATTTATGAATCGAAATTAAATCAATGCAGAATGGGAAATGCCCTAGCGAGGTTTTACCCAAACAGTGTATTGTGCTTGATCAGTTTATATGGAATATTCACTAGCTAAAATTAATTTAAAACAATATAGAAAGCGTAGTCTAGTTAAGTCCGACAACATACAGGAATTACTTGAAATACTTACAAGTTCCGTTTTCCGATCCTATCAATTTATGGTACTACCTTGCAATCATTTTCTATTTATAGGAAATTCACAATTTCCTGGTAATTGGTTCGCATCACATGATTTTGATGACTTATAATACTACAAACATTTCGAAAAAGAAATTAACGCTTAAAACATAAACATGTTTTGTGAAGGGAATCAATATACAACGAAAACAATAGATTGTGAGATGTGTAAGTGTGTTTTTGACAATGGAAATCATGTCTGTATTGCGTACGAAGTGAATGCTATAGTGGGTCAAAATGTAGAGCTGAATATAGGCCTTTCAACTAAATTTTCAAATCCAAGAATATTCCTTTAAAAGTGTTTCACGACATTTGAATCTGTGTCTGGAGAGCATTAAAGAACTTTGAATTGATAAAGACGTGCAAATTTTCGAAAATTAAGTAATTTTAAATACCAAATTCTAAATAAAATCTGCTGAAGAAGGGAAACAATTCAAACTGTATTATTTGACAAACACTTGGTTCCCGGGACACCTCTGGATTAACCGAGTTTAATGGGCTCCTTTAAATTGTGAAACGCACAAGAAAAGAAATGAAAAGTAACGAAACGAAACGAAATTTTTTTTATGGCAAAGAAAATATGTATACAGATTTTTATAATTGGAAATTCAAAACGTAGACAAGAAGGAAAAGTAACCGGATAATTTAAATGTACGTTTGGGTATATCACTCGTTCTTTGCATGTACTGAAGAGCGAATTCTTATCATTTTGTGGTAGAAATATTTTCTAGACTGTTTTGCCATGCATAGGAGTATATTACTTATTGAAGTTATATCATCATTTTGGTTAATTTTTGGTGAAAATATAAAATCTTTCAATTTTTTTTGCGTTTTGTTTTTATTTGTTTTGGGTTATGTTTTGGGTTTTTTTAAGATACAGTATCCCTGAAAATAAATTTATTTGAAAACGTAAATTTTATTCCGAATGGCCTAGATTGAGGAAAAAAGGAGCCATAAAAACTTTGATTTGAAAATATGCAGTAACGACAATAATATTGCCGAATTTGTATAAAAATCTCCATTTATCTCTATTGTAAAAACGCAATACATTGTAGGTGGCGCCAGTGGAATGAATTAGAGCTGCGCACCCCAAATTCAAAATGATGTTTTCAAACGGCTATAACTGCGAATGTATGCGTTAGATTCGTCTGAAAATTTAAATTTATACGAATGAACATGTAAAAGTTCATATGAAAAGAAAGTTTTTGCATTATAGAATTTTGTAAAATTAATTAATTTTCAGGGACTCCGTACGTTTAAGACAATGAGAGGTACCGAGCCCCATATGCCTTGAGAAAATAAATATATATAGATAAGTATTTTAAAAACCTGATTTTTTTTCAGAGAAAGTGTATTTACCAACCGTTTGTTATCGATGATCCATTATGAAGGTTCAGCCAATGCTTTTTTGTCATACCTTTGAATTTGAAATAAAAATCTGGAAAATTCTTTTCTTTCTTGCAAATATCACGGCGGATGGAGTGGGGTTGATTCAGACTACCCCCTCCCCAACCCATCACACTCTAGATCCACGCTTGCAAGTTTAGGTGACATGTTTTGAGTACATACATGTACGTTCATTCAATTCAAACTTATAAAGATGTATATAGCGTTCTTTAAATCTATAAAATATTGAAACAAGAATATATAATAACAAAATGAATGTTAGAAAAAGTCAATGCATATCATGCACATTCGCAGATTTAATTCAAAGTTGGCGGGGGGAGGGTTACACCCTACATCTTATATTAGCAATGGGTTAAATTACAAAATAATTTCAAGAAGATTTGTAACATTGAAATATTTTCAAATACTATAACACATTATCGGATGTTTGCACCGTAAAATCAGCATTTGCCGTCCGCAGACATTACGTCAGCATCTACTGTCCACGCAGCGCACAAATCAGAAAAAAAATGAAGTTTTTTTCTACTTCGTCGGCAAATGTTCAGATTAAAATTCATATAGGGGATAAATCTCGAAATCTTGCAACTAACTGTGTTAGTCTGTACGACCAATACTTTTTGTCATTATTTTTCAATATTTATTATTATTCATTTTTTTTGGTCTCGCTAGTTTCCGATCACTTTTGATGCTGTCTTCGTTATGCATACTTATCGACACATTTCATGTAATTTTTTAAAAATATTATGTCAATGACATTTATCTAGATACATACATATATATCTGCCAATTTTATTTTAATGTTTATTTTTCGTTTGCTCACCTTTTGCCATCATTTTCCTATTTATATACGTAGAGCTCCTCGTTAAATTTTAACAAAATCGGATATAGTTATGCCTAGATTAAAACTTGTCATTAAGTTTTGTTTGATGGTCTTTCTTAAAACACAGCTGAAATGTAGATACTATAATACGCACTGGTTCCCGCGGCATACAGTATATATATATATTTCGTTTTATTTCGTTTCTTTTCATTTCGTTTATAAGTTTAAAGACTCCCGAGTTTCACTAAGATATCACTAAGGAGTTACCTCCCTTCAAATGTTTTACCACAAGGAAAAATTTTTTTCGGTCTAAAAATCGAATGTGCAAATTTGTGCTATCTTTCTCTGTCCATTTATTGTTTTAAGTACATGAAACAAATCAAAGTATTGTGCTTAATTATACCAACTTTGTCCAACAACCAAAAACAGATAAATCAATGAGAAATTTAATGATCTGAAGTGATTTTTGCCCATTATGTTTATGAAGAAGCTCGAAATGTCCCGATTTCTGACACTTAGGGTACGAGTTGTCGTTACTCTCAGTGGAAACCTAGCGGTCGTTGAAAGGCCTACTGAATATAACTGGAAAGGATGGACAAAATATCTATAGTATTTCAGGAACAAGATGTAATGCCACTGTCAACGTCTCTTTTCTGAAAGGTATCTTTACTTATAAAGTCATGAAACTGATTGATATTTGGATTTAATTTGACAAAGACTTATGATGTGGTATTTTTGAAATCGTTTATTTGGTTTTTTTTTCAAATTGTGAAACAAGACTTTATCATGTAATTTGCTGAGAGAATCTGGTAATGAGTCTGGAGACCTCTACGTAACCGAAATATTGGGAGGGCTGTGCGCACATAGTCCTGATAATAACACCATTTGCTACTAACCTGGCAGATGGCCGTCCTAAGTAGGCGCCGGTTGCTCATTTTCATCGTTGTTTTATGTGCGGTCTTTGTCTTTTGTGTTTTGTGTCTTTATGTCATATGTCCCTTTTACGCCTTTTCCTTTGCATATCTTTTCTGTGTTTCCACTTGGGATGGTTTCATGTTTTGCTGTGGATGCTGCAACTCAATCTTGTTGGAGATCACTTCATTTCATATAATTTGGATTTGTTCTTTTTTGACATATACTGATAAATATGGATAATGACCATATCCCCGTATACAGCACAAAATCGATAATTCAGGAAATCAGAAACCGAATTCATACAAAACCAGGATAAAACAGGAACCAAAGCAAACAAACAAAAACCTCCACCATATGAAAAGAAGCGAACTCCCGATATGGGAGTGAGACTAGGTGTCCAGGTAGAGTAAGCATCTCCTGCTTGCATGCAACACCCGTCGCTTCAATTCGGTAGAATTGTCACTTCTGGTTACTTCAATTATTATATAATTTCAATTATAAAAGAAAAGAGGGGATCTCCAACAACACCAGGTTGCAGCACCCACAACAAAAGCCCAAAACACCCATGGCAAGGCATAATTTGTTGAAATGCGCTTATGGTGTAGTAACATTTATTACAGAGCCAATATTTCGATATTGACAATGCATAGTATGTTTTTGTCCATACTTGTCATTAGAATATATAATATTGAATCTTAAGAACATTTGTTCATGTTTCAAATCGAGAGACTTTATATACTAAGCTAGGACCAAATTCAAAGAGCATATGTTTTCGTCTTTCTTTGATATTTTGTCATAGTGATAGTGAAATAGAGGTAAGACATCACTAAGTCTTGTGAGTTCATAATTTATTACATCAAACGAAACATAGAAGTACCCTTTGAATAAATTAATAACAATCTATAAGTATCATATCATTATCACAATTATGCATGGTAAGTGTATAAATAAAAGGTAGGTATCATGATATATCAATATGATCAATGAGAGTATTCACTTCAATATTTGGTTTAGCATGTTTTAAACTTACCTGCTTTGCACGGATTTAGTACCAAGGAATATAGTAAGAATTAGCTATCTTTACTATTTCAAAAATATAGTAATATGCAAATGCATACAATGGATATTCAGAATATCAAAGACGCATATAAAAAGATGTAACCTAATCTATGTATGGAACAAGGCATAAAACAAGGCATAAAACGTGGGTCCTGTAGTCTCATATCCCACCCATCCTGCTACGTCTTTCGGTATGCTTTTTCGACATAGTAACTTTCATACTTTTTTGGCATATTACATTGTTTAGATTTGAGTTTCACTGACGAGGGTTAAGTACCCGAAACGTGCATGTCTGGTCCATGTTGCCAATTAATCTGTTCATAAATGATGCTATTCAATTTGAAGACGTTTACATTTATACCACTTGGTGAGTGTCACTGCTGGTGGACCGAGAGTCTCCGAGGGCACATGTAGCCAAGTTCGATCAATTTCGGTTGATCGTTTCTTCAACGCATTCTAAAATTACTGTTATCAAAATCTCTTGAAATTTCTAAAACGTGGGTCCTGTAGTATCATATCCCACCCATCCTGCTACATCTTTCGGTATGCTTTTTCGACATAGTAACTTTCATACTTTTTTGGCATATTACATTGTTTAGATTTGAGGATCACTGACGAGGGTTAAGTACCCGAAACGTGCATGTCTGGTCCATGTTGCCAATTAATCTGTTCATAAATGATGCTATTCAATTTGAAGACGTTTACATTTATACCACTTGGTGAGTGTCACTGCTGGTGGACCGAGAGTCCCCGAGGGCACATGTAGCCAAGTTCGATCAATTTCGGTTGATCGTTTCTTCAACGCATTCTAAAATTACTGTTATCAAAATCTCTTGAAATTTCTAAAACGTGGGTCCTGTAGTATCATATCCCACCCATCCTGCTACATCTTTCGGTATGCTTTTTCGACATAGTAACTTTCATACTTTTTTGGCATATTACATTGTTTAGATTTGAGGATCACTGACGAGGGTTAAGTACCCGAAACGTGCATGTCTGGTCCATGTTGCCAATTAATCTGTTCATAAATGATGCTTTTCAATTTGAAGACGTTTACATCAGTAAGGGATCATGCCCAGGTAAAAAGAAGGGAGGAGATCTCCAACAAGACCCCGTTACAGCATCAACAGTAAAACACCAAAACACCCGATGCAAAAACACAAAAGACGAGTACAGCACGAGACGGAAAAGAGACACACGACATGTAAACATCAAACACAAAAGACTACACATCTTATCTCAAGTATCAGGAAAATAAATTGGAAATCACAAAGTACAAAATCAACTCTGGAAAACAATACGTCTGCTCTGAACAAGGCAAACTGACTACTGTCCAAGACAATGTGAAATGGGGGGAGGACTAATTAGCCTATCAGGTAAGTTCTAGAAAGTCCTGAAGTTACAATGACCGATGACATACCTTGTCACCCGACCGACATTCAGAGAAGAACGGAGGTCGGGGCCATGTCTTCCCTACAAAGGTTTGTACATGGCCAATCATTTTCAGCATTACAAACTTTCCTTTTCTGAGTAGCAACATCCCTTCATCGCCTGCTTATGGCGTGTTCATATCTCAGTTGATACGCTATGCCAGAGCAAGTACCAAATATACGGATTTTGTTCTGAAAGCTATGCGTCTTTCATTGGTCTCGTTGGTTTATGTGTAGTCTTTTATGTTTCTATGTTGTGAGTCGGTGTTCCTTGTCCATTTTGCGTCTCTTTCTGTGGGTATCTGTTCTGTGTTTTTTGCATGGGTGTTTTGGGATTTTGCTGTGGGTGCTGCAACCTAGTGTTGTTGGAGATCCCCTCCTTTCTTTTATATCTACACTTATTTCGTGTTGCAGTGTGGAGTTGGTAATACAATTCCCCGTGACCCGATGTTTGAAGTGTTTTAATTCCATTTCGTTCTCTAACTTGACTTTGTTGTAGTGTCTTCCATGCAGGATCTCTACTCACCCTTCTTTTATCATCTCACTATGGCATTTTTAAGGTCGCCTCGTATTAAACTTACTCCTTTGAGATTACCCTCTATCACTACAGTAACTTTCCCATCATCGACTTTTAACAGTAATAAACTTTTTTCCTCACCCAAAGTACTTCTTTCACCTCTTAAATTGAAATCCCGTAGACGTATTACACCTACTTCTCCATCTGCAGGCTCTACATTTAACAACAAACATAGAGGGTTCTCAGCAGTTTCTACGTGCAAAGGGAAGAGATGCGGTATGTGTCCGCTCATCAATTGCAATTCCACAATTAAATCAAGTGTTAACGGGCAGACTTTTAAAATTGAGATTGAAAACGACATCGATTGATCGTACCAAGATGTCATTTATGTTATAACATGAAACGCTAGGGGATGTGGCGCCCAATATGTTGGAGAAACAGGTCAGGCCTTAAAATCTCGTTTTAGAAGTCATTCGTATCAGATAAGAAACTCACATCACAAAAAACAAAGAAATTTCCTTTATAATCACTTCGTTAAATACAATCATTCCATTTCGGATATAACTATTACACCGGTTCAGTCTTTTTCTAAACTTAAAAATCTTAGTAAAACGGAAATTAAAAAACGCCGACTACAAGCTGAACTTGCCTGGATCACAAAACTCC
Organism: Pinctada imbricata; assembly: GCA_033119305.1. Taxonomy (NCBI): domain Eukaryota; kingdom Metazoa; phylum Mollusca; class Bivalvia; order Pterioida; family Pteriidae; genus Pinctada; species Pinctada imbricata. Next base: position 4,760,685 of record VSWD01000012.1, on the reverse strand, counting down.
AAACTGCGTACCCCCTTGGTCTAAACGATCAAATTTATGGACAAGGAAATATTTCCTCGACGTCAACTAATATTAATGTATTTTCAATCCGCCCAAACACTAAACGGAAGCATAGGTCTCACGGAAGACGACGAAACCGAAAACTCAGAATAAGATCTAGATTACACCGTACCCTCAACGATCTTCTGATCATTGCTCGCAACGGCGGCAGACATGAACTGCTTCATGCTCTCTCATCAGTTCCAGCAGTTCAATTGAAATCTATCTTGGATGAAGCACTGGTTGCATTCTTAAGAAATACGGATTGATTCAGACTTAATATCATTGTTGCATTCGCACAGAATAAACTTTATCCAGTTGTTAAAAACATCCCATCTAAAAAACGATTCTTAAAAATTCCATTTATTAACAAAGGATTCGATCTTCTTAACATCTCAAATATTTTTCGGGATCATCGTGTACAAAGTGCTATTCCTCAATATTTTGAAAATTTAGAACCTCCTCTTATTTGTTACAAATATAAGAGACCTATTCGAAATTTCGTTTTTAACTACAACAAAGTTACATCAGATCCTAAAATACTTGAATCATGTCCTGCTTCTTGAGAATGTGCAACATCTGAATATCTATATAAACCAGCTGGTCATATTATTACAGGTGACTTTTCAATTATCCAAGACAGGCAGCTCCGTGGTCTTCTCAAAAAAGGACCTAAGTATAGAATCCCGTCCAAGATAGATTTTATTAAATGTCGCGAAGTACTAAAGGAAGCCTTAGATAACTATACCAAACGATGGTGTAAATCGGAAGGAGTCGAATCGCATTCTCTGAATGACTGGAAAAACCTCATTTTGGACATTACTGACATTCGAATAGACAACTTCCACAAAAATCCTCATCTTTTTGAAAATCCAAGTTCTAGATCTGAAAGATATTTTAAATCCAAATTACGTAATTTACATGAAAAATTTGTCTTCGCTCCTGCAGATAAAGCAGCCAACAACACCATAATCATATGAAAACTTTACTATATATCAACTTTAGTTTCGGAACTTTCGTCTACAAATACTTATATCAAAAGCAATGAAAGTGTCCCTAACATTTTGAGCAAACATAGCAGTGAAATTTCTTCATTCAACATCCCTATTTCTAAATTGGATCTTCCTACAATATACTGCATACCAAAACTGCACAAATCTCCTTACAAATTTAGATACATTGCTAATTCTAGCAACTGCTCAACTACAAGTTTGTCTAGACATCTGACGTCAGCCCTCACGGCGGTAAAGGAACACGTTGCAAAATATTGTGAAACTGTTCTTAACAGGAATGATGTAAATTTATTTTGGTCTATAAAAAATTCCGGGGATGTGATTGACAAGATAAAATCTAGAAATTTTCAAGCCAATACGATTGCTTCATACGATTTTTCAAATATGTACACCATACTTCCTCACGACAAGATCAATGATCAATTGTCCAAACTCATTAAATGGTGCTATAATCGAGAGGGGAAACTTTATATTTGTACATCTGAATCAAAGGGTTTCTTTTCCGCTACAGAATACAAATCATACAAATCATGGACATGTAGCGACCTGTGTAGTGCCTTGTCCTTCCTCTTGGACAACATTTATGTAAGATTTGGTGAGAATCTCTACAAGCAGGTTGTAGGGATTCCTATGGGTACAAATTGTGCGCCTCTTGTTGCAGATTTATTTTTATACACATATGAAAAGGAATTTATTCAAAATCTTCAAAAGCAAAGAAAACATGATGATGTGAAATGCTTCATTAGTACTTCAAGGTACCTTGATGATATTCTTACTATCGATAATCCTGTTTTTGAAAAGTATAAAGATGTTATTTATCCACAAGAATTGACTCTAAACAAGGCAAACTTTACAGACACTGAAACACCATTTTTGGACCTAAATATCAAAATTGTCAATGGAGAAATTCATACAAGTGTATATGACAAACGAGATGATTTTGGATTCAACATAGTAAATTTCCCTTGGCTTGACGGTGATGTCCCTAGATTACCGTCATACGGTATCTATATCTCACAGCTCATCCGGTATGCTAAGCATGTACTGATGTTTTGGATTTTCATAATAGAAATCTGCAAATTACAAAGAAACTTTTAGGTCAAGGTTTTCGCTTTCACAAACTAGTAAAGACTTTCTGGAAATTTTACAAAAATTATGATCAAGTTCTTTTGAAATTCGGACCCATAAAAGCAACGGAGTATATTACTTTAGGTATTTCACAACCTGCATTTTATGGTGACATAATTAACAAAATAAGAAGGATCAAAGGTAGACAGCATATGTATCGAAAATGCGTCAGAGTCATCAAACGCCTTTTATACCGTGGATATGATCCTAATGTCACCAGACGGACACTAAGCTTGGTACTTGACCAATATACAGTCTTGTACGAGCGCATTCTTAAGACTTGCACTCTGACTGACTGTGACGACGGGACTCCATGACGGGCCCTGTCCAAACCTCTTTAGAGAAGACAGGGCCCCGACCACCTGTCCTCTCTGAATGTCAGTCGGACTCCTCGGGTGATTACATACATGAGCTCGCTACAGCCGGCAGAGCACGGACTGTATTACGCATGCCCTCTTTTTATATCCATTTACATATTCATCTGTGTCTCTGGGGCCTCTGCGTTTCGCGGTCTTGTTTGTGTGACGTCATCTTACAGTGAGGAGGTTGTTTTACACCACATTTGTACGTTCTTCGAGACCTCTAGGTAACTGGAGAAGTGAGAGGGTTGTGCGCACGTAATCCAGGATAACCACACCGTCTGCTATTTACTTGGCAGATGGCCGTCCTAAGTCGGCACCGGTTGCCCATTGGTCTCGTTGGTTTATGTGTAGTCTTTTATGTTTCTATGTTGTGAGTCGGTGTTCCTTGTCCATTTTGCGTCTCTTTCTGTGGGTATCTGTTCTGTGTTTTTTGCATGGGTGTTTTGGGATTTTGCTGTGGGTGCTGCAACCTAGTGTTGTTGGAGATCCCCTCCTTTCTTTCAGATAAGCTTCTCAGTCAGGGATATGTTTGTGACCGACTAACGTCGTCACTGAGGAAGTTCTACGGTCGATATGGGGAACTCGTCATACACTATCATGTCCCACTCTCCAGAATGGTGGATGCTATTCTGCCATAGACCATTTGAACCATCCAACCAAAGATTATACTCTATGTCTTCCGAAATGGAAGTTACCGGATGTGACAGTTCTACCGAATTGAAGCGGCTGGTGTTGCATGCAAGCAGGATATGCTTACTCTTCCTTGGCACCTGGTCTCACTCCCATATCGGGAGTTCGCTTCTTCTCATGTGGTGGAGGTTTTTGTTTGTTTGCTTTGGTTCCTGTTTTATCCTGATTTTGTATGCCTTCGGTTTCTGATTTTCTGAATTATCGATTTTGTGCTATATACAGGGATATGGTCATTATCCATATTTGTCATTAAGTCCTGGTGTCACAGTCAGTCAGAGAGCAAATGAGTTAAAGCAAAGTTAATAATGCGTTAACACAATACTGTGGATTCGCCAAGTACGATACCAAGTGTCCTCCCGGTGACAGCATAGTCATATGCACGGTATAAACGCGTTTGATGCTTCTGACGTAATTTCGATGGTAATTTTGTCTGCCTTTGGTCATTATCCATATTTGTCATTGGATTCTTATTGTGATTATAATGCCACCGTAAAATGCAGGTTGTGAAATACCCATAGTAATACATATTTACTCTATTGCTTGTATGTATCCGATTTTCAAAAGAAGCTGACAATAGCTTTTGTAAAATTTCCAGATAGTTTTAACTAGTTTGTGAAAGCAAGACAATTGACCTAAATTTCTTGGTAATTTGTAAGTTTCTATTATGAAAAGGTTTTTGTTTGTTTGCTTTGGTTTCTGATTTCTGAATTATCGAATTTGTGCTGTATACAGGGATATGGTCATTATCCATATTTGTCATTCAAAATATTACAATTTAGTATATGCTCTAGAAACAGAATGCGATGTTAAATGTAAATACCGTATGACGGTAATCTATGTTGAATCCAAAATAATATCTTTCCTTGCGTGGCAAATGACCGTCCTAAGTCGGCACCGGTTGCACATTGCTCTCGTTGGTTTATGTGTGGTCCTTTGTGTTTGATGTTTCTGTGTTGAGCGTTGGTGTAGCTTGTCCCTTTAGCGTCTCTTTCTGTGTGTGTCTGTTTTGTGTTTTTGCATTGGATGTTTTCGAGATCTCCTTTTTTTTCTCCATTAAGATATTAAGGTCAGAAAATGGTGTATCTGTGTTTTTAATATTAACCCTGATCAGTGTCAATTTTTATGGATAAAAGACATTCATATATTTTTTTTATAAATAGGATAGAAGAAACCTAGAAGTACAGTTATTGAAGCATTATTTTTTTTCTATTTCTCTCTCTCTTTTTTTTTTATTTGTTTGTTTTTGTTTTGTTTTCTTTTTGTTTTCTTTTTTTTTTGAAGATTTTGGAACAATTTTTTTTCAGAAGTGTATTGAGAAAAAAAAAATGCACAGTATGTATTCAGAGAGATCCCTACAACCTGCTTGTAGAGACTCCTCTCACCACATCTAACATAAACGTTGTCCAAGAAGAAAGTCTTATTAATGTTTCACAAATACAAACATAATATTGAGGAACATAAACGAAACAGACTCGGAACTGAATAAATACAATATGAAAGCATAAAGGAAACGCAGATGTAACAATAGATAAGGTTGTTGACAATATGTGATTTACCTCATTTGGCACGCATGGTCTCCGATTTTCATGAAATTCCACACATAAGTAGGGACCAATGAAAAAAGGAAAATTTGACAAAGAAATTTATTTCTAGGTCATCTGGTTACCATGGCAACGGCCTTTAAAGTTGAGAAATTGGCAAAATTGAGCTAATTTGAAGTTCTATAATTTGGTCTGTATACGTTATTAATGGAAGATTTTTATGCATCCTAAAGATTAGGACATAAAATTGTAAATAAGCTCACTAGTAGTGTCTGATATTGTAAAAAAGGCTGGTTACCATGACAACATAATTAGCTTATTTTGATATATTGATTTCAAAATGCTGTTTGTATTTTCCAATTTGCCTTCTCTCTTGATAGGTATGATAAGGAAATAGGATTTATTTTATCAAATGAGCAAATTCAGGATAAACCCACTTGTTGCTCTGTACATGAGTTACCTTGGCAACAGTAACTATGGTCTATAATATTACTTATTTTGCAACTTCAGAGTCATTAAAAAAATTTTTGCATTATGATGAACAGATAAAAATTGTTGGAAAAAAGAGCTCTTTCAAAAACCGTGAAAATGTTATGGGGAACATATGTTACCATGGCAACCATTTTTTATCATTTTTATAAAACAGAAATTATTAATGCCAGGAAGTTCAAATTCAATATCAATAAAGATCAAATTAGCCTCTATCAAAATACAATAAAAAAGTTTCAAATAATTAATAATTGCTATAGTAATTTGGCCATACATTATAAGAATAAGCATACTTTGTTGTTTTTCGAAGCCTTTTCCTCAAAAAACGAAACAGGCTTACACAACCTTTTTTACATATACGATAAAGCAAAGTCTAATCTTTATTTTAGATTTAAAAAATTCAGATTACTTAATTTTTGATGCCCGTATCCAAGGACTCAAACCTAGCCTATTTGCAATTTTACACAATCGTTCCCATAGCAACGGGCTATTTCCTGAATATTTAAAAAAAAAATTCTTTCATGTAATGAAAAATCTACTTGAATGAATACATTAATTAATTTTCATCACTTTGAATTAAAATTCAATGATCTAGTAAAAAAGGACTCTAAATATTGTCCAAAATTGCTTACATTTTTGCGATCTAAGGTCATGTTGCCATAGCAACGAACAGAAACTTTGTCCCAATGTAAATGCTAATGTTTTATTTGCATAAAAAACTCAAAAATGTAAGTAATTTATCATTGAATTTTGAAAAAATGCCAAAACACTTTTTTTGATAGGGTACCTGTGTTGTTGCTATGGAAACATATAGATAAGACCATAAACCCAACATTATTGTTACTTAACTTGAAATAGCAATGATAGGGTACTGATAATTCATCAGTGTTTGTTTTAGATTATGCTGCATAAATGATGTATGTGACTTCAAAAACGCCCTAAATGCATTTTTTCAATATTTAAAGTCCGTCTCCATGGCAACCGAATGTGATTTTGAGAAAATCTTTAACACATTTTTACTTTTTGGTCAGACTTAACCTTATGTACAAATTTTATCAAAATCTGAGACATGCCGTGCCATGCGTCCTTCATAAAAGTGCAAATGCTTACAGAGAATAGCTTTTAATAATCATCTGTATTTCAATGAAGGGAAGAGAATTATTTATTTGCCTATTTTCCTTGTTATCAAAACTCGAATAAATTCCTAAAATACAATGCGTCAAGGTATTATAATAGCACATATCTTTACTCAGATTCAAGCTTATCATTTCAAGGGTTATCTCTCTTGGTATGAAACAAAGGAGGCGATATCCAACGACACAGGGTTCAAATGGAAATTCAAATGGGTCGAATGCAAATATTTCACTTCCTGCTAAACTTTCCTTTGCTTCTATGATAGACAACTCTCTAATCTTTTTAGATTTTAATCTACAGTCCTTTCTTCAGTATGCAAAATATTGTTGATACTTACTTAAATAGGTTTTAATTACTAAACTCGGTGTTGAGGGGGTTTTTAACAACTCTAAAGACTTTAAGATCATCTGAGGTCCTAAAATAAAAAAAAAAAAGAATGCATTTTCGATCAAATCATTACATTTCGACTCCAAATACAATGACTCCACTAAATTCAAAGGAAGAATCTTTCGAAAGAATACCTGAAAGTTTGAAAATAAGGGCTCAGATATACAAGACATACTATTTGTATAAATACAGCCCGGGAACATACATCAGTTATACGTGAAAATAACTTAGCAAGAAGAATAGTTTCAGAGAAAAACAGGGGGATAACTGATGTGAATCTTTAAAAAACATTGGCTGAAGCTTTAAGTGAAGACAAACTATGTTTTGAGATATATGACCCACATGGAGCATCAGGCTGCCTTTACTGACAAGTGCGCTTTATGTTGAGAGTGGAATGACCCTAGTTTTCCTTCACACAGCAAAACGGAATTCACATTGCTTCCTACGTTGCATTTGCAATTGAAAATGAAATAAATTTCACCTCGAGTATCATTATTATAATATGAATTATAAATCATTCTATTGAATGAACGGTTAAATTTGAACGTTTATAGTCATTAATGAACTTCAAATATTTGTTATCTACAAGATATTCTAAAACATACTGTCCTATTCAAGTGAGAATTTTTAAATTTGCAATAATGTTCAAAGAAAGCTTACTGTACAGAGTAACAACGAAGCATTGTTCAAAATTCGTTACCAGGATGATAAAAAAAACCTATTGAAAATGTCTTGCAATCTGACTGGGTGAGAAAAAAACAAACATTATGTTGTATTAGGTTACTGACAGGATATTATTTCTATCTACTGCTTCTATTAAGACGTCTCTCCTGTTGATGTCATTAAGATGCAACTTTGAAATGAGTTAAAGAAGATCCTGACGGTAATCTCAACAGCACTCACAATAGAGCACAAAATTGAGCATCGACTGACCCCTAGAAAGCTAGAAGTGGGACCAGGTGCCCTGGAGGAGTAAGCATCTCCTGTTTGGCTAGCCGCACCCAAAGACAACTTTTTACATCGATCCAACATATTTCATATCTGTTTCTCGCCCAATACAACTTGATTTATTAGATCAAACCCATTACTTTCCTCTGTTTGATATGGTATGAACACAACAGGATACGTTTATTGTTATTGAACGTAGTATCTATATACCATTGATCTCGTCGGTTTATGTGTAGTCTTTTGTGTTTGATGTTTACATGTCGTGTGTCTCTTTTCCGTCTCGTGCTGTGCTCGTCTTTTGAGTTTTTGCATCGGGTGTTTTGGTGTTTTACTGTTGATGCTGCAACGGGGTCTTGTTGGAGATCTCCTCCCTTCTTTATATAGTTTTATTTTTATTCTTCTTTCCGTTTGTTTTAAAGTTGAGATTTGCAATTGGTGGCTTTGAATTTATCCGGAAGTATTATACTTATCTATCATTTTAAAATCAAAACAAAAGAGAAAACACTAGACTTTTTAAAATAAATTTCACATTCTAAAATATAGCTTATGTGTGAAGTTTATGATATCCTTCAAACACAATTTAGAAACTAAATTAATTTTTAAGAATTGTAACAAACAAAATAATAGAACAAAAAATCAGGAGAAAATTATATATCAATCAGCATTTGTTGCAGAAGAAATAACAATCATTGGAGAATACGTGGACAAGAAAACTCGAGTCTTAAAAAGATATCCATTTCACAATGTACTGGAGGGACGAAGGGCAACAGTGCCACCAACAAAGGAAGTCCAACGGAGAAGTTCAAAAGAAATGCCGTCAAAGAGACAGTATAAATCTGGAGGAAACAAGTTTGAAGCAGAATTCTATGTCACACTTATCGCAGCATTGATAATTGCTTCTTTTATCTGTCTGGCTGTTGCTTTCCATTTCTACAAGAAACGATCCAGAAAAATAAGGTAATGAATAAAGTCAGATGACTCCAAGATGGAGCAATTAAATCAATTAAGATTAAAATTTCTCTAAAAGTAGGACACCTCTAACGAGTCTATGACTTACTCTATTGTGAGTGCTGTTGAGATTGTTGTCAGGATCTGTTTTAACTCATTTGTGTCACACTTATGCCCTTTGCAGTGTTGAGCTCGTAAAAAAAGGTCCCCGCGAGGGGTTTGACAGTAAGTGTTCTGAAAGTCTTTCCCTGACATGGTCGCCATAGCACTTTCTATGTGGACACAACCTCGGACAGCGCATAAGTTTTAGATATTGTTTTCATATTCGTGCATGGACATCGACGGCGGGTACGGCTAGCCCACATGAGATGCTACTTCTCCCGGGCACCTGGTCCCACCTCTAGCTTGCTAGGGGTCCGTCGATGCTCAATTTGTGCTCTATTGTGAGTGCTGTTGAGATTGTTGTCAGGATCTTCTTTATCTCATTTGAATGATTGAAAGTCAAACACAAAAGTCGGAAACAAAATCCACATTTGAAAGGCTTAGGAATTTTGGATAAATACAAACAAATGTGACTCGCGTTAAAAAAAAAAAAAAACACCTGCATCATGATAATGTGAAGGTTGTGGATGCGTAATTCCATTTGAAAATTTGTTTTAGGGTTTTTATGTTGCCATTCTATGTTTCTTAGTTTATAGGGACAAATAAAAATATATCAAAATTTTTTGTATCTTTTTGAAAGAAAGGAAGTAATCTCCAAAAAGGGCCCGGTTGCAGCATCAAAAACAAAACACTGTGCTCTGAAGGTCATTACTGAAACAAAAGTTTCCGAAATAGCAAAATAATTTAACTATAAAATGCAAAATTGATATAGGGCCAAAACAAAGCTCCATTCAGGCGACAGAGAGAAATAGAAATGTTCTCTTGTAATGAATTCACTTCATAAATGTAATTTCCATAGTTTATTTTATATCAATACAGGGATGGATCGTCTGGCTCAGACAGTCATCTTCACACACAGAACACACTCAATGAGGTCAGTTCTTTGAGGCATTCCGCATACACACTAATAATAACTACCGTATAACCAGAAATTTTCTCGAGTATCAAACTTTGCGATTTTATGGTAAAATATGGTGTCTTTATTTTCGCGAGTACACTTTTTTGCGATTTCTAAAATACAAACAAATACGTACGAATGATTTCACTGTTTTGTATCTTTCTTTGCTGATTTTTTAAGTTATCGCTATCATACGAATACACTAGATCTACTTCTCTTTATGTTTAATCGAGATATGTGAAAAATGACACACGTACAATAAGAACAAAATGTAATTGCTATGCCAGTCAATTATTATACCTTATCAAACACAATTTTTTTCGCGAGAATATTTTTCGCGATTCTAAATCACTTGCGAATATAGCGAAAATGAGTATCTCGCTTAAATTTATGGTTCCACGGTATTTCATCTTTAATGTATATTCTTAATTGACATGTTTCATTTTGAAATTAGATATAGGTTTATCCTTCTTCAATCAGGTTGAAACATTAACGAACGAGGAAGAAGGTGGATATTCCACAATAGAAGAAATTATGGACATCCATTCAACTTCAGCAATTGACGACACGGCGGGTCATCACGTAACATCCTACTCAGACAATGATCAACAATTACCAGAGTCATACTACTTGGAACCGATTTGTGCGAGATCCACTGACGATTATCTTGATCCAAACCTCGTCAATCCGATTGAAAGTAAATATTTCAAAATTGAAGTGTTAGGAACACAAGAATCCGACATTGCATTTCTTGAGAGTAGGAAAATGTTCTCCCCTACCGATGATTTCAGTAAGTTGATGGATATTGCGTCGTCTTGTAAGGACCAACGACGATCTGAATCCGATACACTACCAAAAGCCAACAGTTCGGATGAAATGAAAGCTGAACCTGTTGGAAACAATGATACGCTTAAATCACTTGATTCGGATTTATCCTCTGACCAGGTGTTAAATACTACTTTTGAAAACAGGAAGGAAGAATCATGTGAGGATGTTTATTTTGTCCTAGAAAAGAAGAAGGAATAGTCTCGTTAAAAATAACATCTGTCAGTTTCTGGGTACTGTGGACGTTGGTTTAAATATATTATGGTCCAACAATATAAAGGAAATCTTGATATATATCTCTTTCTATTTTTTGTTTTGTTTTATACCTTTATCCATAGCATGTGTGTTCCATGTTTAACGTCTTTTTTTTAATGCGTTTGAAGGAACGAACAACCGAAATTGATCGAACTTGGCTACATGTGCTCTCGGGATTCAAGGTCCACCAGCGATGACACTCACCAAGTGGTACAAATGTTTAACGTCTTCAAATTCATATAATAGTACCTTTATGTTTATAACCAAAATGTTTGATATTTTAACTCTTTACATGAATTTGAAAAATCTTCAAATTTACAACAGATATAATACTGTTAGAGGTAGAAGAAAGGAGCGGATCTCCAACAACACTCGGTTAAAGCACCCACATCAAACCCCAAAAACACCCAATACGAAAGCACAGGACAAACTCTTACAGAAAGAGACGCAAAAGTGACAAGGAACACCAACTCACACCATAGAAACATGAAGCACAAAAGACCGCACGTAAACCAAAGAGACCAATGGACAACCTGTTCCTACTTTGCACGGCAAACTACCACACAGGTAGCAGATGGTGAGGTTATAACGGTTTGGTTAGAGGGTGTGCAGAATGTGCAGAACTCTCATTTTGGCATGTTATAAGATCTTTCGCATTTGGAACCAAAAAACTTTGATAATATGAAATTTAGCTTTAAAAAGAGGTCGATGTTTCTTTGTTTACATCTTTGTTTTGTACATTTCTTTTCTTCGGATCCAGCGAATTCTATTTTGTCTTAATCCCCAATCAATTGTATTAAAATTGATGACTCTCTACATACGTCCTTTGATTTCGATATTGCTCTTCTCTTTTCCAGTTTATACTCGTACATGTATATTGACAAGATGACCTCGCTCAAAGTCCATATTTGCATAAAATGTTATGAGGTAGATAATGACATAATAATTTTGATGTAAAGTTGTTCCGGTTGATATTCCTGTATCACATTAAAGTATACTTATAACAGGGGATGCTTACTCCTCCCAGGCACCTGGTCCCATCTCTAGCTTGCTAGGGGTCCGTCGATGTTTAATTTTGTGCTCTATTGTGAGTGCTGTTGAGATTATCGTCAGGATCTTCTTTAACTCATTATGATTCATGTTCACAACTTTATTTCTTACACTCCATATTCAATAATTCACATATAAAATCAATAATGCCAGTCAATGTTTCTATTTCAAAATCAGATAGAACTGCCCAATAGGGACGGATAAAACCGCATCGTATATTATCTTATTTAATACATGTAACAGCATATGAGAATCCCCCTTTCCAGAATGATCAGTGACATGGCTTGCGATCGAATGGCTGTCCACATCACTAATCAAGACATTTTTACATGTATCTGATATCATAATAATTTTCATACTTTTTGGCCACATTACATTGTTTAGACTGAGGATCACTGACGAGGGTTTAGTACCCGAAACGTGCATGTCTGGTCCATGCTGTAAATTTATCAGGTTTTAAATGATGCTATTGAATTTAAAGGCGTTTAACATTTGAACTACTTGGTGAGTGTCACTGCTGGTGGATCAAGAGTCCCCAGGGCACATGTAGCCAAGTTCGATCAACTTCGATTGATCGTCTGTCTCTTCAACGCATTTGAAATTTTCTTTTACAAAATTTCTTGAAATTTCTAAAACGTGGGTCCTGTAGCATCATATCCCACCCATTCTGCTACGTCTTTTGGTACATTTTTTGACAATCATAATAATTTTCATACTTTTTGGCCACATTACATTGTTTAGACTGAGGATCACTGACGAGGGTTTAGTATCCGAAACGTGCATGTCTGGTCCATGCTGTAAATTTATCAGGTTTTAAATGATGCTATTGAATTTAAAGACGTTTAACATTTGAACTACTTGGTGAGTGTCACTGCTGGTGGATCAAGAGTCCCCGAGGGCACATGTAGCTAAGTTCGATCAACTTCGTTTGATCGTCTGTCTCTTCAACGCATTTGAAATTTTCTGTTACAAAATTTCTTGAAATTTCTAAAACGTGGGTCCTGTAGCATCATATCCCACCCATTCTGCTACGTCTTTTGGTACATTTTTTGACAATCATAATAATTTTCATACTTTTTGGCCACATTACATTGTTTAGACTGAGGATCACTGACGAGGGTTTAGTATCCGAAACGTGCATGTCTGGTCCATGCTGTAAATTTATCAGGTTTTAAATGATGCTATTGAATTTAAAGACGTTTAACATTTGAACTACTTGGTGAGTGTCACTGCTGGTGGATCAAGAGTCCCCGAGGGCACATGTAGCTAAGTTCGATCAACTTCGTTTGATCGTCTGTCTCTTCAACGCATTTGAAATTTTCTGTTACAAAATTTCTTGAAATTTCTAAAACGTGGGTCCTGTAGCATCATATCCCACCCATTCTGCTACGTCTTTTGGTACATTTTTTGACAATCATAATAATTTTCATACTTTTTGGCCACATTACATTGTTTAGACTGAGGATCACTGACGAGGGTTTAGTATCCGAAACGTGCATGTCTGGTCCATGCTGTAAATTTATCAGGTTTTAAATGATGCTATTGAATTTAAAGACGTTTAACATCTACATCAAAATGAACTTCGAGACAATCACCAAATTTAACAAGTTTTCATAGCTCTGTTTCGACGGATGTTGAGTGCAAACAGGAGACGCTGACCCTCCATGGGCACCTGGTCTCACTTCTGAATAATATTTATTCCGGGGTTCGCAACCATCTATTGGAAATTTTGACGATTTTGCCTTATCTTCTCGACTTTGAAATTGAATAATTGATGGGTACTTCTTCGATAGTTATTCCTCAACAGATGAACATCAAACAGTTTTTCAGTCTCAAAGACGAGAAGACAAGTCAAAATTATTAGAATTCCCATTTGAACGGTTGCGAACCTCGGAATTAATAACAATCCAAAGTGAGACCAGGTGGCCATAGAGAGTCAGCGTCTCCTGATTTCAGACTAATTACTTGACATTTCGTTCACTGAATACTCTCATCCAAGACTGGCATCCCTGTCTAAGCATAAGACTAATTTGGCGGTGTGTCACACATCGTATTAATCAAAACATATACCACACACTGTACGTATTAGGCCCTTCACTTGCGGAAGTAAATAAACGCATTTTCAAAATCAAAATCAAAAGAAATATCTGGTTTTAATTACACTTTAACACAGTTAAACTTTATCTTCGATGCTCATTGATACTAAGTTTGCATCAAAGCTGATGTAGGGTATGAGAAAGTGCACAATAGTATTCGTCAAATTTTATACATAACAACATTTTTTTCCAATCGAAATTAAATCTATGCAGAATGGGAAATGCCCTTGCGAGGTTTTACCCCAACAGGGTATTGTGAATAATAAGTACGTTTATATGGACTGTTCACTAGCTAAAGTAAATTTAAAACAATTTAGAAAGCGTAGTCTAGTTAAGTCTGATAACATACAGGAATTACTTTAAATACTTACAATTTCCGTTTTCCGATCCTATCAATTTATGGTACTACCTTGCAATCATTTTCTATTTATAGGAAAATTTATAATTTCCTGGTAATTAGCTTGCATCACATGATTGTGATGACTTGTAATAGTACAAACATTTCGAAAAATATTGAATGCTTAAAACATAAACATGGTTTGTTCAGGGAATCAATATACAACGAAAACAATAGATTGTGAGATGTGCAAGTGTGTTCTTGACAATGGAAATGATGTCTGTATAGCGTACGAAGTGCATGCTTTTGGGGGTCAAAATGTAGAGCTGAATATAACTGGAAAGGATGGACAAAATCTGGATACGATTCCAGGAACAAGATGTAATGCCACTGTCAACGTCACTTTTCTGAAAGGTATCTTTAGTTATAAAGTCATGAAACTGATTGATATTTGGATTTAATTAGACAAAGACTTATAATATGGTTTTTCTGAAATCGTTTATTAATATTTGAAACAAAACTGTATCATGTCCTTTGCTGAGAGAATCTGGTTAAGAATCTGGAGACCTCTACGTAACCGAATAATTGGGAGGGGTGTGCGCACATAGTCCGGATAACAACACCATTTCCCATTTATCTCCTTGGTTTATGTGTGGTGTTTTGTGTCTTTATCACCAGGATTTTAATTTATTTGTGTCACACTTATGCCCTTTGCCGTGTGGAGCTCGTAAAAAGGTTCCCCGCGAGGGGTTTGACAGTCAGTGTTTTGAATATATTTCCCTGACATTGTCGCCATAGCACTTTCTATATAGACATAACGTCAGACAGTGCATGAATTTTATACATTATTTCATTTTCGTGCTTATACATCGACGGCTGGTGCGGCTATCCAACAGGAGATTCTTATTCCTCCCGGGCACCTGGTTCCACCTCTAGCTTGTTAGGGGTCCGTCGATGTTTAATTTTCTGCTCTATTGTGAATGCTGTAGAGATTATCGCAAGGATCCTCTTTATCTCATCTATGTCATATTTAGTTACCCTTGTCCATTTTACGTCTTTTGCTTTGTATATATTCCACTTGGGACGTTTACATGATTTGCTGTGTATGCTGCAACCGAGTCTTGTTGGAAATCAATTCCTTTCATTTCATATAATTTGGATTTGTTCTTTTTTTACATAGAATTTCAATTATTAAACAAAGGAGGTGATCTCCAATAACACCAGGTTGCAGCACCTACAACAAAAGCCCGAAACACTAAATGCAAGGCATATTTGTTGAATGCACATATGGTGTAGTAACATTTTATTACACAACCAATATTTCAATATTGACAATTCAAAGAGCATTTGTCTTTCTTATGATGTTTATAGCTGAACTTTTTGTCAATATTTGGAAAGGATCCTGTATCACCGTCGGATAGAAACGAATTTGAAATGCAACATATGATAACAGATGACTACGTTTACATTTATACCACTTGGTGAGTGTCACTGCTGGTGGACCAGGAGTCCCCGAGGGCACATGTAGCCAAGTTCGATCAATTTCGGTTGATCGTTTCTTCAACGCATTCTAAATTTCTGTTATCAAAATTTCTTGAAATTTCTAAAAAGTGGGTCCTGTAGCATCATATCCCACCCATCTTGCTACGTCTTTCGGTACACTTTTTCGACATAGTAACTTTCATACTTTTTTGGCATATTACATTGTTTAGATTTAGGATCACTTATGAGGGTTAAGTACCCGAAATGTGCGTGTCTGGTCCACGTTGCCAATATATCTGTTCTTAAATAATGCTTTTCAATTTGAAGACGTTTACATTTATACCTCTAGGTGAGTGTCACTGCTGGTGGACCAGGAGTCCCCGAGGGCACATGTAGCCAAGTTCGATCAATTTCGGTTGATCGTTTCTTCAACGCATTCTAAATTTCTGTTATCAAAATTTCTTGAAATTTCTAAAAGGTGGGTCCTGTAGCATCATATCCCACCCATCCTGCTACGTTTTTCGGTACAGTTTTTCGACATAGTAACTTTCATACTTTTTTGGCATATTACATTGTTTAGATTTAGGATCGCTGATGAGGGTTAAGTACCTGAAAGGTGCATGTCTGGTCCACGTTGCCAATTTTTCTGTTCTTAAATGATGCTTTTCAATTTGAAGACGTCTACATTTGTATATATAGCATGTTAAACGTCTTCAAATTCAATAGCATCATTTAAGATCTGATAAATTAACAGCATGGACTAGACATGCACGTTTCGGGTACTAAACCCTCGTCAGTGATCCTCTGTCTAAACAATGTAAAATGGCCGAAAAGAATGAAAATGATTATGGCCAAAAATGTACCAAAAAGACATAGCAGAACGGGTGGGATATGATGCTACAGGACCCACGTTTTGGAAATTTCAAGAAATTTTGTAACAGAAAATTTCAAATGCGTTAAAGAGACGGACGATCACACACTATCAAAGTTAAGTTTTGTACCTAGTATGTTTTGGTCATTCGAATAGAAATGAATCATCTCTTATTGAAAATATCAGCTGTCATTGATCCGTTACAGTTCCCTTTCCCACTTTTTGCAGTTTGAAAAGAGACATAAAGACTACCTATTGGCTAATAAAGCTTCCTTAAACTTTTTTCTTCAGCGCTTCATTCTCCTCTTATCACTAAAAACCTGTGAACATTTAAAATTTCAGAATTTTAAACAAATGCATTCAAGAGCAAAACTGGTATCATTTATTTAAATGTATTAAATGAAGTCAAAACAGCAATTATGCCTTTTTGGTGACAGAAGAAAGGACAAGGATCACCAAAACCAAAACAAAACCATCGAACATATAAGACCACACATAAAGCAACGAGACCAATCAATTTACAACAGGTGCCTATAAGGAGTTTTACACCATAATTGAGCTTTCTCCGAGACCTCTGGGAAATCGGAATAGTTGGAGGACTGTATACACGAAATCCAGGATAACACCACCGTCTGCTACTTACATGGCAGATTAAGTCGGCACCGGTTGCCCATTAGTCTCGTTGGTTTATGTGTGATCTATTGTGTTTAATATTTCTATGGTGTGAGTTGGTGTCACTTGTCCCTTTTGTGTCTCTTTCTGGAGCTGTTTTTTCTGTGTGGTTTTTTTTTTTTTGCATTGGTTGTTTAGGGGTATGCTGTGGATGCTACAACCTAGTGT
The DNA here is from genome assembly GCA_033119305.1 of Pinctada imbricata. Taxonomy (NCBI): domain Eukaryota; kingdom Metazoa; phylum Mollusca; class Bivalvia; order Pterioida; family Pteriidae; genus Pinctada; species Pinctada imbricata. The sequence goes on along the minus strand of VSWD01000012.1, from coordinate 4,743,190 downwards.
TAGGACGGTCATCTGCTATGCTAGTAGCGAATTGTTTTGTTATTCGGATGACCATCCCACTTTTCCGGTTACCAAGAGGTCTCTGCTGGCTGGAGCGAGCTCCTGCATGTTATAACCCGACCGACATTCAGGGAAGTAAGGTGGTCGGGGCCCTGTCTTCCCTAAAAAAGGTTTGCACATGGCCCATCATTGAGTCCTGGTGTCACAGTCAGTCTAGGAGCAAGTTTTAAGAATGCGTTGATACAAGACTGTAGATTGGTCGAAACAAATTGTCCTCCGGGTGGCAGCATGACGGCATAAAGGCGTCTGATGATTCTGACGCAATTTCGTTGGTATTTTGTCTGCCTTTGATCTTTTTAATTGTGATTATAATGTCACCGTAAAAGGCAGGTTGTGAAATACCCATAGTAATACATGTAAACACTATTGCTTGTATGTATCCGAATTTCAAAAGAAGCTGACAATAGCTTTTGTAAAATTTCCAGAAAGTTTTAACTAGTTTGTGAAAGCAAATGAGTTAAAGAAGACACTTGACCTAATAGTTTCGTGGTAATTTGTAAGTTTCTATTATGAAAATTCAAAATATTAGTATATGCTCCAGAATACAGGATGAGATGTTAAATGAAAAAAACCGTATGACGGTAATCAATGAACATCACCGTCAAGCCAGGGGAAATTCAGGATGTTGAATCCAAAATAATATCTTTACTTGCGTGGCGGATGACCGTTCAAAGTCGGCACCGGTTGCCCATTGCTCTTTTTGGTTTATGTGTGGTCCTTTGTGTTTGATTTTTCTTTGTTGTACGTTGGTGTAGCTCTGTTCTGTGTTTTTGCATTTGGTGTTTTCGAGATCTCCTCTTTTTTCTCCATTCAGATATTAAGGTCAGAAAATGGTGTTTCTGTGTTTTAATGTTAGCCCTGATCAGTGTCAATTTTTATAGATAAAAGACATTTCAATTTTTTTCTTTTTCTCTCTCTCTCTCTCTCTCTTTTCCTTTTTTTTTTTTTTTGTTTTTGTTTTCTTTTGTTTTTTGGTTTTGTTTGCTTTTGAAGATTTTGGAAAAAGTCTTTTTAGAAGTGTATTGAGAACAAAATACACAGTATGTATTCATAGGGGTCCGTACAACCTGCTTGTAGAGACTCCTCTCATCAAATCTAACATAAACGTTGTCCAAGAAGAAGGTCTTATTAATGTTTCACAAATACAAACATAATATTGAGGAAAAAGAACATAATCGAAACAGACTGAATAAATACAATATGAAAGCAAAACGGTAACGCAGATGTAACAATAGATAAGTTGTAACGATGGCATCATTCAGATGACAATATTATGATTTACCGCTTTTGGTCTGCTCTCTGGAAGCAGGGATTGATTCTTTATGTTTCTTTTATGACTCACTATTATATTAGGTGCTGTGTGAAAATGGAAACATTTATCTGATCTTAAATGATGCTATAGAATTTTAATACGTTTAACATTTGAACCACTTGATGAGTGTCACTGCTGGTGGACCAGGAGTCCCCGAGGGCACATGTAGCCAAGTTCGATCAATTTCTTTTGATCGTCTGTCTCTTCAACGTATTCAAAATTTATGTTATCAAACAATCTTGAAATTTCTAAACCATTGGTCCTGTAGCATCATATCCCACCAATCCTGCTACGTTTTCGGTACATTTTTGGACAATGTAATTTTCTTTCTTTGGCCATATTACATTGTTTAGATCGAGGATTACTGACGAGGGTTAAGTACCCGAAATGTGCATGTCTGGTCCATGCTGTAAATTTATCTGCTCTTAAATGATGCGATCGAATTTTATGACGTTTAACATTTGAACCACTTGTTGAGTGTCACTGCTGGTGGACCAGGAGTCCCCGAGGGCACATGTAGCCAAGTTCGATCAATTTCTTTCGATCGTCCTTCTCTTCAACACATTCAAAATTTATGTTATAAAAAAATCTTGAAATTTCTAAACCTTGGGTCAGGTAGCATCATATCCCACCCATCCTGCTACGTTTTCGGTACATTTTTGGACAATGTAATTTTCACTCTTTGGCCATATTACATTGTTTAGATCGAGGATCACTGACAAGGGTTTAGTACCCGAAACGTGCATGTCTGGTCCATGCTGTAACTTAATCTGCTCTTAAATGAAGCTATCGAATTTTAAGACATTTAACATAAAGATCCCAGCGACATATATTCAAAGTTTAGTTTTTCAACTTTGACTTTCCAATGCTTATGTCAGAGAGAAATTGTTATATGACGACATATATGCTCAACGTTTTGTAGAAAATAATATCAGCCATTCGTCAAAATGACAAATTGAGACAGATAAACTGTACATTGTTCATTGAATTAAAATAAGTTGTCCTTCGTAATTCAATGACACAGGGACTTGAATCCCTTTTAGAAAATTGTTGCCCCGTGTATAGAAAAGATGAGTATACGCATTTGAAAATTTCTGTTTACAAAACTTTCTGAAATTTCGAAAACCTGGGTCCTGAAGCATCATATCCCACAAATATATGTCTTTCGGTATTTTTAGGGCATAATTTTCACAGATTTTGGTCATATTACATTGTTTAGATTGAGGATCACTGACGAGGGTTTATTACCGGAAATGTGCATGTCTGGTCCATGCTGTAAATTTATCTGCTCTAAAATGATGCTAATGATTTGAAGACGTTAAACATATAAAGCTGTGTTATTGTCTCTATCTGTTTGTTCTATCCTCGTCAGAAAGTTTTGATATGATATATATATTTTTCAAGAATTTGTAAGTCTTTAATTTTGATTTTTTGACTTTGACTTTGTGTTTGACTTTTATTTACTGATTCGATTTTTAATTATTACCAAAATGTAGGAGGTCATCACATCAATGTTCTGGGCCATATTATGTTGATTATCTGTTCTTTATCTCTGTTTATTGAAGAATGCAAGTACCTATCGATTGTGATTTTTTTGTTTGGTTTGACTTACATTCACTGATTCTAATCTCATCCGGAAATGATACGATTGCTCTATGTTGCAGTTCAAAATATATGTACATCCATAACAATCGGATTGACAAGTATTTCCATCAAAGTGGCATATGTATAAAGATCACTTCCTCTCTATGTTTAAGTAAACTAGGATGATATATTCACAAATGGAGACATAAATATATACATGAGGTTGAAGACAAAACTATCCATTTACATCAGTTTCAAGTGTTCAGCATACAGAAATTCACAATAGATTTACATGCCTAGTCATCCGTCGATCGATATAGTGTGTTCCAACATAGTCATATTTAATCCAAATTTGCTAGAGTCATCTCCCTTCTTGGATTACAACCCTATGATTTTATCCATCTCTGCCATATTAAAAATGCTCATTTTCTGATGTTTTAATATCATATACATCACTGTCTTGATGCGAATAACAAACAATAAAATATTTTTAAAGAATAGTCAGAGGGTTAGTTATGCAATCTCTTCTGAAAATTTATGTATAAATATTTAATGTCAGCTTTTGCATGGTAGACATGGATCAAGTCCGAGATTTGTAACACGATATAGCGGTCATCTTGTTGGTATTGGAAGAAAAGAGGGGATCTCCAAAAACACCTAGTTGCAGCACCAACAGCAAACCCCCGCTGTAAAAGCCCAAGCAGACACGCACAGAAGAGACCCAAGACGGACAAAGAACGACAAATCACAGAGGAACATCAATCAATCCGATATTTTCAATCAGAAATGATTCATTTCTATTCGAATGATCGAAACGTACTAGGTAGAAAACTTAACTTTGATAGTGTGTGATGCTACATATAAACAAATTAGTAACTGTTGTCATGAGATGCATTTAAAATACGTTTCTATCCGGCGGCAATACAGGATCCTTTCCAAGTATTGACAAATGTTTTAGTTATAATATATCATAAGAAAGACTGAAACAAATGCTCTTTGAATTTGGTCCTAGCTTAGTATATAAAGTCTCTCGATTTTTCACATGAACAAATGTTCTTAAGATTCAATTATATATACAAGTATGGACAAAACATACTATGAATTGTCAATATTGAAATATTGGTTGTGAAATAAAATGTAACTACACCATCTGCGCATTTCAACAAATTATGACTTGCATTTAAAGTTTAGGGCTTTTGTTGTGGGTGCTGAAAACTGGCGTTGTTGGAGATTCTCTCCTTTGTTTTATAATTGAAATTCTATGTCAAAAAAGAACATATCCAAATTATATGAATTGAAAGGAAGTGATTTCCAACAAGACTCGGTTGCAGCACCCACAGCAAAACATCCCAAGTGGAATATATTCACAGCAAAAGACGTAAAAAGGAAAAGGGACACTAAATAAGACATAAAGACACAAAACACGAAAGACTACACATAAACCAACTAGATAAATGGGCATTCGGTGCCGATTTAGGACGGCCATTTGCCACGTCAGTAGCAGACGGTGTGGTTATCCTGGATTACATGCGCATAACGCTCCTACTTTTTCGATTTTCCAGAGGTCTCGAAGAACGTACAATCGATGTGTAATACAATCTCCTCACCGTCAGATGACCACACACGAACATGACCACAAAGCGAAGAGGCCAAAGCAACATAGATGAATACAAGGGAAGACACTATTCCATTAAATCTAAATCAAATGATTAAAAGCATCAATTGCCTTTCTTGAAAGAGTATATTAGAGCTCGCCCAGTTGTCTCTCTACTGTCTTGACGCATTTAGATCTAAATATGAGAGCAAAAACGACAGAGTTACATCCCATTCATATTGTGTTCTTTTAATACAACGGCCATAAAATTCTAGATCACGACCATATCATTAGTATATTTAAAGGGCTCTCAAATCATTGGTGAATTGTAGCTCTACTTTTGCCCTCTAAATTTCACTTTATTTACTTGGCTTCTGTTAGAGATTTATGTGGTAAATGCTTACATCTTCAAACCCTATACAAATACAAACTTCCTTATTATTGAAACATGCAACACAACCATGGCGAATGCAATTGCGTACCTATTTTTCTAAATGAATTTAAAAGAAGTTGTCAAAGCTCTTCGTCCAAATTGATATCTTGTCTTTATTTTGAACTTAAACTTGCATCAGGGTTTCCTTTCCTTTTTTTTTCTCGAATTTTGATTACTTTACCAACGAAATCAGACTTCTAAGTTTTTCTTTAGCCGTGAAGCAACTGAAATGTCCTGTTATAAAGAAATTAGGATTTATTCATTTCCGAGAACTTAACTAACAAGTCACAAATTTATACTAATGTGCCATGATCAATCAGATGTTATGTTTTGGGGTCTTGTTGTTGCTTTTAGTGACCCAGTTCAAGTAAAGATATTACGCACCAGACATATTGTTTTTGAAAGAAAAAGATGACATCACCTGCAATGAATGTCTTTATCTACATTAATTATAGAGCTAGATTTTTCGGGTGTATATGGATGTTTATAACAACAATCGTTTGAGGTTTGTTTTCTGTGATTATTATACCTCTACTTGTTTTTTCCTATATAAAAAGATACTCATTAAAACTAGCCGTAACTCGCATGATGAGACTATTTCCCTGCAAAGGATGCGTTATTTGAGAAGACTTTTTCCCAAGGAAAAAAATCGAAATGGGGCGGTGCTACAGCGCGTGACGTCGAACTGGGGCGGAGCTACAGCGCGTGACGGTATGATAAAACAGTTAAAGTATAAAGCTTCGCCTCGGGAAATAGGTCTAGTCTCGGGAAACCAGAATCATGCTAACTCCCTCAATGTATACTTTAACTGTATATTAACAACTATTATTTAGAGCAAAATTATATGACTTTATCATACTAAAGCCTAAAGATTAAACTAACATCCTGAGAAAATCATTTAATTTCCATTGTCATTTTCAAGAAACGAAGATTCTGATTGGCTGAGAAATTGCGTTGATACATCGATCAACACAATTTTTCACGGAAGTCTATTTATTGCACTATTTTTAGAACCGGGGGCTCCCTCAAACACGAATGAACTCGTTGCTGAAAATACCATTTGTAGATTTTTGCTTATCATATCAAGGGTACCATTTCTTTTCTACTTACTCAAAAATTAACAGTGCATGTAGAATTTGCTCAAACTGGTCCATATATATTCCAAAGATATCGAGAGACGATCGTTCGCTGTTTTAATCATGGCGACTGGTGTTGTTGGAGATCCCCTCCTTTGTTTTGGCAGACGTATCACTGCGAAACCCACCCACTTACGAAATATAGTGCGGTGATTGATTGTTTTTAGATCCAAGAAAACAGTCTGTTTTCCATAGATAATTGATAATAAAATGATAAGAAATGAATCTGTTTTTTTTTCTGTTGATGCAGGTATCACCCGAAAAATTGGACAGAAAACTTTTGCATCAACGCGCTACGCGCATAAATGCAGTTTTCTGTCCAATTTTGGGGGTGATACCTGCATCAACAGAAAAAATGTCAGATTCATTTCTTAAATCACAATATTAGAAAAGATGAAAAAATTCGCTAACAGCTTTTCCAACGTTTACTCTGTTAAACAAATATAATTTCATTATGGCCTTAAAATCATATTCAATTTTAAAAGATTGATCATGATAAAAACTTAAATCTTAAATCTGTTTTCCTGTATAATTCAACCTGAATGTTGATACTTCGATATTAAGCCATAAATAAACATAAAAGAAGTACCGATCAGTTATTAAGTCGCACAGTCGAGAAGGCAAGGCAAAATCATTAGATTTTCCATAGGAACGGTTGCGAACCTTGGAATGAATAAAATTCCGAAGAGAGACCAGGTGCCCGGGGAGAGTCAGCGTCTCCTGATTGCATGTAACACCCGTCTCAACAGCGCCATGGAAACTTGTCAAATTCGGTCATTGTCTCGATGTACACATTAGGTAAGTCTTGTTTGGTGATGATGGCTTACTTTAATACTACGAAGCATTTAATACACCATTTGCAATAGCAGATGACCGTCCAAAGTCGGCACCGGTTGTACATTGGTCTCCTTCCTTTTATGTGTTGTCATTAATGTTTGATGTTTCTGTACGTCTGTTTCGATTGCTTTGTATGATGTTCTAGTGAATATTAATGTGTCTTTTTTACCGTTTGTAGACTTCACTTTCTTGTGGGTTTGGTGAGTAAGATCGATACAGATTTGGTAGAACATTTTGAGGAACCAGCGATGAAACGTTGTTTGTATGGATTCTTATGCATTTTAGGTATGCAGTATAAGTATGATAAATCTAAATCTAAATTGGTAGTGTCGAAGCCAAAGGAAGCAAGAGCTGATTTGTGGTTATCTATTATTTCAGAGGCAGAAAGGTTTGTTGGGGTGTAAGTGGGATTTCCAGGTGTCGAATTTAAACCCAACTCTTTAACTAGACTGTCGAAATAGTACTTTTTGCAAGTAAATGTGTAATTATTTGAGGCTTTGTCCGCTGGTGTGATGACATAATGTTCTTGGAGGTAGGTAAGTTCTGTGATAACATCAGGGTCTTTAAATATAGACACGAATCTGGTGTTCACAGTTGATTTTAATCGGTTAATGTTAAACGTCTTTAAATTCAATAGCATCATTTAAAACCTGACAAATTTACAGCATGGACCAGACATGCACGTTTCGGGTACTAAACCCTCGTCAGTGATCCTAAGTCTAAACAATGTAATATGGCCAAAAAGTATGAAAATTATTATGTCCAAAAATGTACCAAAAGACGTAGCAGAATGGGTGGGATATGATGCTACAGGACCCACGTTTTAGAAATTTCAAGAAATTTTGTAACAGAAAATTTCAAATGCGTTGAAGAGAAAGACGATCAACCGAAGTTGATCGAACTTGGCTACATGTGCCCTCGGGGACTCTTGGTCCACCAGCAGTGACACTCACCAAGTAGTTCAAATGTTAAACGTCTTTAAATTCAATAGCATCATTTAAAACCTGACAAATTTACAGCATGGACCAGACATGCACGTTTCGGGTACTAAACCCTCGTCAGTGATCCTAAGTCTAAACAATGTAATATGGCCAAAAAGTATGAAAATTATTATGTCCAAAAATGTACCAAAAGACGTAGCAGAATGGGTGGGATATGATGCTACAGGACCCACGTTTTAGAAATTTCAAGAAATTTTGTAACAGAAAATTTCAAATGCGTTGAAGAGAAAGACGATCAACCGAAGTTGATCGAACTTGGCTACATGTGCCCTCGGGGACTCTTGGTCCACCAGCAGTGACACTCACCAAGTAGTTCAAATGTTAAACGTCTTTAAATTCAATAGCATCATTTAAAACCTGACAAATTTACAGCATGGACCAGACATGCACGTTTCGGGTACTAAACCCTCGTCAGTGATCCTAAGTCTAAACAATGTAATATGGCCAAAAAGTATGAAAATTATTATGTCCAAAAATGTACCAAAAGACGTAGCAGAATGGGTGGGATATGATGCTACAGGACCCACGTTTTAGAAATTTCAAGAAATTTTGTAACAGAAAATTTCAAATGCGTTGAAGAGAAAGACGATCAACCGAAGTTGATCGAACTTGGCTACATGTGCCCTCGGGGACTCTTGGTCCACCAGCAGTGACACTCACCAAGTAGTTCAAATGTTAAACGTCTTTAAATTCAATAGCATCATTTAAAACCTGACAAATTTACAGCATGGACCAGACATGCACGTTTCGGGTACTAAACCCTCGTCAGTGATCCTAAGTCTAAACAATGTAATATGGCCAAAAAGTATGAAAATTATTATGTCCAAAAATGTACCAAAAGACGTAGCAGAATGGGTGGGATATGATGCTACAGGACCCACGTTTTAGAAATTTCAAGAAATTTTGTAACAGAAAATTTCAAATGCGTTGAAGAGAAAGACGATCAACCGAAGTTGATCGAACTTGGCTACATGTGCCCTCGGGGACTCTTGGTCCACCAGCAGTGACACTCACCAAGTAGTTCAAATGTTAAACGTCTTTAAATTCAATAGCATCATTTAAAACCTGACAAATTTACAGCATGGACCAGACATGCACGTTTCGGGTACTAAACCCTCGTCAGTGATCCTAAGTCTAAACAATGTAATATGGCCAAAAAGTATGAAAATTATTATGTCCAAAAATGTACCAAAAGACGTAGCAGAATGGGTGGGATATGATGCTACAGGACCCACGTTTTAGAAATTTCAAGAAATTTTGTAACAGAAAATTTCAAATGCGTTGAAGAGAAAGACGATCAACCGAAGTTGATCGAACTTGGCTACATGTGCCCTCGGGGACTCTTGGTCCACCAGCAGTGACACTCACCAAGTAGTTCAAATGTTAAACGTCTTTAAATTCAATAGCATCATTTAAAACCTGACAAATTTACAGCATGGGCCAGACATGCACGTTTCGGGTACTAAACCCTCGTCAGTGATCCTAAGTCTAAACAATGTAATATGGCCAAAAAGTATGAAAATTATTATGTCCAAAAATGTACCAAAAGACGTAGCAGAATTCTAGATAAAAGTAATAGTAGAGCGACCAATTTAAAAAAGAAGCTTAGTTTTCGAGTTTAATCAACACACCTAACACAGGCCTAAATCTGGTCTGAACTTTTTGCTGAATACCCCTGCTTTCAAATAGAGCTGTCGTAAAGAATATTCCACGGTCAGATTTTGTTTAAATTGGATAAAAAGCGATAAAATCGTGAAAAATTAAAACGAAATATTTATCTTTTATATCCTCGGTATTCCTATATTTTGTTCTTTTTTGTATAGAAAGTCGTTGCAATCGATGCATTAGATATGTACACATGTTATATAATTGTTTTGGGGGAAGAATATTTTCTCCTCTCTCAAAATTTTGCAGTTTTATGCAAATTTCTATGAAATATGAAGAATCCGTGTTAATATTTTCTCTAAAGCACAGAGACTAAATTTTTGTCTTGAAACATATCGACAAATATATGTTTATTATTTTCAATGCCTTTTTATTGATCATTTTTCTAAGGGGCTATAAATAAATGTAAAAACATAAAGCGTATATACTTTTGATTTAAGCGGCATTTCACAAATAAGTTTCCGTAGATGAAGATTCGGTCGACCTCGTGTTACAGTTTCTATCAAATCGTACCTATCAACCGGTATACATACATATTTTTGATAAAAGTTAAATGCAGAAATAGGAATTACATCATACTGTTTAAAAATTAATGAAAAATACTTCTTTTTAATATGTCGTGGTAAGACCGTGTATGGAAACCCATTCGTGACATGTTGAAATGAAAATACGTGAATTGGAGAAAAATGCATTAAGTTCATAAAAAATTATGAAAAGTATATTTTAACGTTTATTTTAGTACCACAGAGATGTGAATATACATGTAAAGTACATTGGCCAGAGTTTGGGCTCTTCGTAATCTGTGTTTTAAACATTACGATATGCCTTGGGTAAACGTTGTGCAATTTATCCCTTTTAGCATCCGCACTTAGTCTTCGTTCAGATTTGTAACTCTTACAAAATCAGGTGGATGCTTTTCAAGATATACTGAGTCAGAAAACCTCCGTGAGATCCAATGGAAAGTCCTCAAGGGTCACGGGGGGGAGGGGGGGGGCTTTCATTCCTAATGCTGTACATAAGCACAAACACCACATTGTCATATGTAATATTGGTAATCTAATTGGGCAGTTCCTACATACGTCTACAATACATCAAATAAAAGGCTATATCACGAAGAAGAGCCGTCTGTTGATAACGAAAAATTTGCCGCAACAGGAGCCTATAATGTTGGCGCGTCAATGGCCGTATTTCCCAAAGAGCTTCGAATAAAGAAATAAAATTGAAAAAGTGTGAAATGTATGACGCAAAGAATAGTCGATGAAATGTGTCCAAGAAGAAACTATATTCCAAAAGCAAAGCATTGATCTTCAACATGTTAATGTATTAAAGAGTCAAAGATGCGATACAACATAGTAAAATCAAACTTTTATAACGACGAGACTGATATGTTGACAGATAAGCGTGAGACCTCTGAGAATAGAGCACCCTATATTGTGTGGTCATTTCTATTTTAATATTGCTAAAGATTTGCTTCTCGGTTGGTAGTTTTATGTGAGCGTCTTTAATTCTTGTAAATGTGGTTGTTTGATGTTCACTATTTGTTTGTATCTTTTCCGTTTCATTTATATAGAAACAATTGCAGAGAAAGTTTTAAAAAATTGTCCATTGTAGACAAGGATGAAGCATGAAAAAAAAAAAAACAAACAAACAAACTCAACAAAAACATACAATATTGTTGATATGGCCATCAACGATCAACCAATCAGAAACTAGAGAACCAAAACTAGAAATCAGAGGCTATCCCCCTTATCATCTATTGTCGTAGCAAACTAACCTGACCGGGCGGAGCTAATTCAATCAAGCAATTGAGACGAATTGATACAATTTTAGGGTAGATAGATTATGAATTGCACATCGTAATTAGAGTAAATACTCATTACCTGTAATTTTATATGGCTTTTATCACCTGGTCAGAAGTAAACTCTTCCGATGACAAGGTGAAAATAAGCTCCGCCTGGTGAGGTCAGTTTGCTACGACAATACCTGTAGAACGATGCCTTTAATGACAAATATGGATAATGACAATTTCCCTGTATACAGCACAAAATCGATAATTCAGAAAATCAGACACCGAAGGCATACAAAATCAGGATAAAACAGGAACCAAAGCAAACAAATAAAAACATCCAACACGTGAAAAGAAGCGAACTCCCGATATGGGAGTGAGACCAATGCCATGATTGCCTGAATGTGATGGGGTCGTATAGGCAGCTACGCTACTTTTTTGTAGAACTAAAATGCATTGCATAATTCCATGTTCTGTTGATCTTAAAATCTGTGTTATACTTAATTATTTCTAAGCTTAATCATTTTTAAGCTACGTTTTAGCGACAACTGTTGTCACAAGGTCAAACAGAGAAAGAAAATGCCATGATTGCCTGAATGTGATGGGGTCGTATAGGCAGCTACGCTACTTACTTGTGGAACTAAAATGCATTGCATAATTCCATGTTTTGTTGATCATAAAATCTTTGTTATACTTAATTATTTCTAATATTCGGCTGACAAAATGTGCCCATATCACAATGTTTGAAATTGCCAGAACATAAATAGTACATAAAAAAAATATTTTTCAAAATTATTGATGTTAATTTGTCGTCTTCTTTGAAATAAAGCGATACTTTTCATTCATGATTATATATTAAAACTTAATTTAGCCGTAATTATTTAGTTTTACTCCGTATTATCGAGAAAACATCTCCTAGTTTATATTGCAGTGAATCGCTAATAACAAAGTTGGGGGTGGGGCACTTTATTTGCCTGGTACTCCTAAGTTTTTCAATCGATCCCTATCAAACTTTCCTAAAAACACATTCACATATCAAAATATTGTTTCTGTATGTTAATTTTTATCTTCGAATTAACATTCTCAATATTGAATTGAAAGAATTGAAAATTTCAATTTTACCAATTTATCTTAGAATTTGTGCTCATTCATCCATGAAGTTGAAATTAGAAAATTCAGTTTGATCCAAAAATTTTCTTTTGACTTCAATTAGCATATTGAATTTGATTTCGGTCAGTTTGACTTTTCATTAATTAAATGATGAAAATTTTTGTTAAAATATCTATGATTTTGAATTTTACTAATTTTCCGCTTTTATCTGAATTTACAGTAATTCTGACCATACGAATTTTTTACGACAGGTCAAATCTGATGTCCCATGTTATATTCTTTCGTTAAATATAAAAATTAGCCCTGTGTTAGGTGTGTTGATTAAAATTTCAAATTTAGCGACTTGGTTGCTCTACTATAACCCTCTGATTGATTTTATCCATTCGGAAAGGGTGTCGAGCTGTACATCCTCTTTCTTTGGCCAACGTCTTGCATATTCCTCACAAGAGTCCATAATAATTTTGACATTTTGGTTCCATGTAAAGGACATACTTTCTCTGTATTTGGGACCCTTTTTTAACAATTCTCTCAACTTTTCGTTCTTGACTATACTAAGGTCACCAGTAATAACGTGTCCACAAGGAGAGTAGTTGATTTTTCGACACTTTACACTACAATTCCACATTCTAAATTGAAAGAAAGACTCGCAAAAATTATAAGTAATGCGTTTACAAGTAAGAACGGTAATCGCAAATACAAATTTATTGTTGTTAACTATGACAAAACCTACTTTGTAAAAGAAAAGTCAGATTCTGAAAATAAGTACACTGAAACAGACATTATTCAGATGTTAAACTTTCTGATCGACAACATTTTTGTGGTGTTTGGAGGAAAGGTCTTCCAGCAAATTGTCGGAATTCCAATGGGGACCAATTGTGCCCCACTCCTTGCCGACATTTTCCTTTACTCGTACGAAGCTGAATTCATTCAATCTTTGGTCTCTGAAGGGAAAAGATACTTAGCTTCTGACTTCAACTTCACTTAAAGATACATAGACGATGTGTTGTCCATCAATAATCCGAAATTCGCGGATTACCTGAGCAGTATCTATCCTTCGGAGCTTGAAGTCAAAGAAACTACAGGGACAAATTATTCAGCATCCTATTTGGACATAATGTTGTCCTACGACACTGATGGTCACATGAACACCTCACTCTATGACAAACGTGACGACTTCAATTTCAGCATTACGAACTTTCCTTTTCTGAGTAGCAACATCCCTTCACCGCCTGCTTATGGCGTGTTCATATCTCAGTTGATACGCTATGCCAGAGCAAGTACCAAATATACGGATTTTGTTCTGAGAGCTAGGCGTCTTTCAGATAAGCTTCTCAGTCAGGGATATGTTTGTGACCGACTAACATCATCACTGAGGAATTTCTACGGTCGATATGGGGAACTCGTCATACACTATGATGTCCCACTATCCAGAATGGTGGATGATATTCTGTCATAGACCATTTGAACCATCCAACCAAAGATTGTACTCTATATCTTCCAAAATGGAAGTAACCGGATGTGACAGTTCTACCGAATTGAAGCGACGGGTGTTGCGGGGTCTCGTTGGTTTATGTGTAGTCTTTTGTGTTTCATGTTTCTATGTTGTAAGTTGGTGTTCCTTGTCCCTTTTGCGTCTCTTTCTGTGGGTATCTGTTCTGTGTTTTTTTGCATGGGTGTTTTGGAATTTTGCTGTGGGTGCTGCAACCTAGTGTTGTTGGAGATCTCCTCCTTTCTTGCATGCAAGCAGGAGATGCTTACTCTTCCTGGGCACCTGGTCTCACTCTCATATCGGGAGTTCGCTTCTTTTCATATGGTGGAGGTTTTTGTTTTTGTTTGCTTTGGTTCCTGTTTTATCCTGATTTTGAATGCCTTCGGTTTCTGATTTTCTGAATTATCGATTTTGTACTGTAGACAGGGATATGGTCATTATCCATATTTGTCATTTGTTTCGCTGGATGAATACAGGTTTGTCATTCTTGAGATCATTCCCTTTTCTAAGGTTATTGTTGTTTGCATAATTTTGTTGTCATTTTATTAAAAATGAAGAAAACTTAATCTATTTCCACTATTTATTTTCAGACGAAGATGATATAGTGGATGATCATGTGCAGGGAAAGATCGATTCCAAACATAAAACCTTTCCTCCCCAACCAGAGCTCAGCACAGAACACACGTCCCAGGGCCAAACCAATACGCATACGACATCTGGGAAAGCGCGGCTGATAACGCATGAAAATGATCTAGGAGCTGAGAACATGATTCTTCCTAATGTTTTGGACTGTGGTAACAACCATTATAAAGCAGCTTTTATTGCCACACTGGTTTCCTCCATAGTCATCATATTTCTTATTTGTGTGGCTCTTGTTATTTACTTTGCAAGGAAGAAATTACGGTAAGATTAAAAATGCAATTAGTTTTTGGCTGAAAAGTGTAAAACATTGTAATTCGAAATATCAAATCGGTTTGTTGCTTTGTACAATCTGATCGGTTTTTGATTTCAATTTATCCATCCGAGAATGAAAATATTTCTCTGAAAAAAATGTATAAAAAACTTCAATTGATTTGTACCTATTGGAATTCTTTCGCTGTTGAAAAAGAAAAAAATAGATATATGAAAATCCTCAAAAGAACACTTTTCATATTTTCAAATACAATAACGTTTACAAATTTATCTTTAAAGTTATTTAAAAGAATTTTAAAGTATCTAGAGATTACGTACCTTTAATCTTATTCAAAAACTATCTGCATATTACAATTGTGACCTTATCTTACCCGAAACGTGCATGTCTAGTCCAAGCTGCCTTTTAATTCTTAAATGATGCTGTTCAATTTGAAAACATTTGTACACGTGTATTGCTTTGGTCATTGGAACGAAGTCTAAATATTGCTTTTGTTTTTCGTATGGTTTGAAATCAAGATGCTGATGCAACAGCCATTCTCTCCTGAAAATATTTGCAGCATTTTCAAATTTATTGTGTTACCTCACCAGAAGCTATAAATGTAATGAACTGCTTTCAAAGCTGTCTACGGTTTATTTGCTGTTCATCATATTTCAACGTGCAGATTCCATGCTATGAATGATCAGATCTTCTCCTTTTTATGGTAATGTTTTGTACGATGATAAATATGGACAAGAACCATATCAAGTTATAGAGAACAAAACGGAAAACTCGTAAATCACTAACTGAAGGGCATCCAAAATCATGATAAAACAGGGACAAAAGCAAACGAACGAAAACTTCCACCATATGAACAGAAGCGAACTCCCATTAGACAATTTTCATCGTGACGAACTTTATAGTTCGAACTTCGTACTTCGCACTTCGAACATTGAAGAGTAATTGGAGTAGCTGTCATTTACGTATAAACTAATAAGCGGAGTCATCTACATCTCGATTAGTATACTTAATGAAATTGGTATATTGGACTTCCTGTACTACTGGCACGTTTTTTGGCAACTCATTCATAAAATTAAAGTGCGAAGTTCGAAGTACGAAGTTACGTTATGGTGAAAAATGTCTAATAAGAAAGAGTCAGCATCTCCTGCTTGAATGCAATACCTGTCGCTTTAATTCGGCAGACATGTCACATACGGTTACTGTCACTAAGGGAGATACAAAATGGTCTTTGTTTGGATGGTTTCAATAGTGTAAGACAGAATATCATTTACCATTCTGGACAATGGGACGTCAAAGTGTATACCATATTCCCCGTATCGAACGTAGAACTTCCGCAGTGATGTTAGTCGGTAACAGACGTATCCCTTACTGCGAAGCTTATCCAAGAGACAATATTATGCCCAAATAGGGTGCTGAATTGTTTCATTGACTTCAAGCTACGAATTATAGATTCTGCTGAGGTAATCCGCGCTTTTATATTTGATATTGAAGCAGGGTTAGACTTCGTCTTTTTCTGCTTACAATAATTACAACAAAGTACAGCCTATCTTTTTTTGTCAGTGATAGGATCAAGTTGACAACACTACTGCAAACTTTTTCACAGGACAACAGATCAATGGTAAGTGAGCATTCGTATTGACCAAACATAGATTAGATATCAATCAAACTTTCGTTATCAGGAAGTTATAAGCTATTTGTATTTTTAATGAATAACTTTATGTACGCCTTGTATATAAATTTTTATGTAGATCGAAGAACCAGCTAGAAATGAAAACGACTACTCAACGACTGCCGAAACTTATCTCAAAACCGCCATATCTACAAGTGAGAGGTTTCCTGAACATATTCTTGAAAATCATTACAGTGAACCTTGTTTACCTTGTCAGGAGATGGATGTCAAGTCGTTATTAACAAAGGATGAACCAATGGAGGAGTATTTTAAACTTCAGCCTTGTAAAACACAAGTTTTGTCGAATTCGAACGATGACTATCTTGAACCAAGGAGGTTACTACCACAAACGAGCGAAAGAAGAATTGGAGAATACTTCGAACTTCAGAAACGATCTTCGAATTCCAGGGAGGTTTTAAGAGACGACATTTCTGGTCCTGGTAGAGATTTGGTAACTATTGACTATTTTGAGCTTCAATCATGTGATTCGAAAGAAAACAAAGTAATAGAATCAGAGATTGATGCATTTGATATTTGTAATACTGCTCTATCAAACGAGGATTACTTACTCGAAACTTGTGATAGATATACAAAATCTAATCAAGGCACTGAAGATGCTTGTTTGGAGAATACAGAAATTTTGCCGTAAAGCCAAGAAACATTCAGAAATTGTAATATCTAATCTCCGAGACTCTTTTTATATTTCTGTTCAGTTGCAAACTGATGAATTAAATATTGGCGTCATATAGTAATGAAAATTAGATACCTTATTTGGTAATATCTTTGTAACACATTTCTTTAATAGAACAAAGTATATAGTTGATGGCAATGATGCCTAAAAAGTATCTCTGATGTTTTGAAATATAAAACGAACAATTAAATCGCCATAATATCTCAACGTCCACATGATGGTATCACCCTGATGGCATTGCTCTGTCCTTATCAGATTCTATGTCAGACAATTTTTGACAGTTTAGACTTTTGCTCTTCATAATTTCATATTGTTTCAATTTGCTCTTTCTCGGCTTCACACAACAGCATCATTGATGAGACATTATTTGATCACATTCGCATACTGTGAAAATTTACACTAGAACATACTTTTCAATATTGACAATTTCAACCACTAAATTGTTACCTCAGCTGGTGGATTGTTAAAGTGTTTTTATCACATATGAGATAATATTTTCCTAAAACTTTCTCTAAAAATAAACCATTATACACCAAAAAAGTGTTCAGCTCTTACCGCACACATACGTAAATTAGTTGTTTTGAAGTTGCTATATTTAGCCATTTACAGAAACCCTGATTCTGTAAGTGAGCACTTCTGGTAAATATGATGGAGACACTGATGACGTAAGAAGATGTACACGAAAGACGAAAGTAGTAAAAACAATGCAATGTACCGTTGAGGTATTGAAGCTGAGTTCGCCTTTAATTTGCTCAGTTTCACATCTTTTGACAATTTCTTCATCATGTCGAGTATTAATATGAGTATTAATATGTAAATGTTTAATGTTAGTAATTTGCATACGACCGAGCATCTGTCCGTGAGCGAAAAAAGGGGGAGGGGAAAGGGTGTTGGGATGGACGATTTCACACATGATGACACATCATATTTTCTGTCTGTCCTATTTTACTATTTGTTCTTTTGATTCGCACGATTTGAAACAATGGTTGAATGTACAGCCCGATCTGTTTCAAACACAGAAGGGGGAGGGATGGAGTTTAACTTGGAATGCGTCCGACGGGAGGTTCAGACCGGGAGGACCTCTACCCATCCTTTTATTGAGCTTAGTGTACAACATAGTATTACCTATATTCATATCGTCATATACATTCATTTTAGTGACAAATGACAGATGGAGATATCTTTGGCATAGACGGATTCAGGAATCTAAAAAAGGGAGGGCGGAGCGCAGTGAACATTGAAAACAATCTTTCTGAGAAGCGTAGAAAGGGGATGGGGGTTATAATGACTGAAACAAAACGTTAGGTTAGACCTTAATTCACGAGCTGCCCCGTGGATAAAACACTCAGTAAATTTTAGTATTATTCTGAGGAGGTCGATGACTGAATCTATTTTAAATAAAATAAGGATCAAATATTATTCTATCAATATATATATGGTAACAATTTTAGGGATTAACAACGAAAAGCGATTCGACATTATACAGTTGTTGACTGGGGTCAAGGTCAACAGCTAATTTGTTGAAACCGAGGATGAACTGTTGACAGAGGCCGTAGTCCGTGGTCAACAGTTCATCCAAGGGTCCAACAAATTAGCTGTTGACCGAGACCTCTGTCAACAACTGTTTTGTTATACCTTTTTCGATCTAAAAAAGAATATTGAGACTCCGTTCTACAATTGTTTTGTTATACTTCGTCAATTTCTCGGCTGTATAATCAGCGATCAGCGACAGATTTAGATTAATGGAGCATAGATATTCTACGAGAATATTCAGTGAAGTTCTTATTGCATTCTTAGTGTTTTTACCGTCTCTGTTCTCCAATATTTTTGTTATATCTTCCTTCGTCGCCGAGGCAACTCGCTGCCATTTTTTAAACGATGTAAACAGCTGAATAGGGAAGATAACTCTTATATTTGATCTATTCAAGGGGTCCCTCATGGGGAACGTTCTATTTTTTCATATACAATTAATTACCGAAAATGGTCAAATTTACATTATTCCGCGTTTTTAACTGAGGAAATAAATGAAATAACCGAAATAAACAAGAACCTTGATGTCATAACAACACTAAAATATCTTGCCGGTCAAAAGTTCGGCACGTGACCGGTCCAACAGTCGATTTTAACAGTTCGTTTCGACCGGCTGTTTCTAACAGTCATTCTGTTGGACTTTTTTCTTGTATAGACTATTAAGGGGAAAATATCTAAGGGTATAACAATATTCTTTTTTTCCTAAATCATTAAGTTATTGTCACAGTTAGCTGTTTTTAAGGAATGTTCCAAAAATTCTTTTTGGTCATGTGAAATAACCTCAAAAAGCCGATGCACAAACGGTATAATTCGCATTATTTAGAGACATTCCGTATAATTTAATTTTAAGTTATATAATATATTATGTGCATCTTATTAGATCTTGGAAAATCGTGAAAATGCTCAATGCAAAGTTCCTGCGTAGGGATTATCCCCCTCGTTGCTAATAACAACAGCCGGCAGTACAAGAATTGAGGCGCCGGCGTTTGTTTTCATACATTTCAGCCCGAGTCATTTGATATATTTTAAACGATGAGAATAGAATGACTCTGGATGGGATGGCAAAGCATCTGACAATCAGGTATATGTTTGATAGTGGTTAATTTTGATTAAAATGTAGTCTTTCATCAGCTTGACCTATCATCGCACCTACTTGATATGTTTACCTACAAATCTCGTGGTAAGTATTTCATTTAATCGTTAACCTGTTGCTACAATCGATTATTTGTGTATATCTAAAGATGAAAATAGTATAAACGACGTGTATCTTGTATTTTTAGTCTTCGTTCTCGAGGTAAAATTCAGTGTATCAAATTTACGGGATCCGTCATTTTGCTTAATTTGGTAAAAATAAATTTATTGTTAAAAACTTTCTCTTCAATGCACTTGTTGTGTTTATGAGAATAAAGCATTTTGTTGTTGTTGTTGTTGTTGTTGGTAAGTAGTTCCAGAAAAGGGGGCGTGTCCTAATATTTTTCAGGTTATGGAACTTTTAAGCCAATGAAATCATTGTTACATATAAAATTAAATTATTATGGAATAACATAATAATAAAAGAAGCAATGAATTTATATCTGAAAACATTTTTAAAATACGTTTTCATGAGGGGCAATATTGGATGATCTCTCTCTCTCCGAACGACTCAAAACCGACAAGTGCGCGCGCATGTGTGTGGGGGAGAGGTTACCCCCGCAAACCACGATCTACAATCGGCCTGTGCTAGATCCATAATTCCATTAATAGATACAGAATCTATCAAAATATTGGCACGATTATTTTAATTAATCAGAATATAATTACAATGTCAAACTTCTTCTGTCCTGAATCTACAGGTGATAGCCAGTCATGAGCATGTTAAGAAATAGTGCGCCCCTTATTATATATTATTGCTAAATAAAAGAAAAGCAACTATGTTTTTCGATATTGATTGTTTTATTCTTGAAACGGGAACCATATGCGTATACACACGTGCGCCTGTGTACAGGCAATCGCTTTGTCGTGTACAACTTCTCACGACATTTACTGAGATCCACGAAGAATAAAGTCGAGCTCGAAAATAAATTGGGTAAATTGACAAAAATGTCGATTTCCTCTAAAAACAGGATTTTTTTGTGGTTACAGGATGAAACATTTCAGTTTTAAAGAGCTTATGCTATAAACTATTTTCACAGATGTTCTAATAGCACTTTAAGTCTAAGAGGATATCGTTCGTATAGTTTGACACTATTTCGGCTTTTGACTCGAAATATATTTAGTCGATTTGACAGCCTTATATAACATGTGGCCGACCTAGAAATGTCCTTTCCTATGAACTTTTTTTTATGATTCTTATCTGTGGGATAGTACTGAACGATTGTAGCTTGGTTGCCACTCTGGCAACCTTGGGCAACTCATTTTATCGCCGGAAATTCAAAATGGCCGCCAAATGCCTTCCACCAATAGATGAAAGTAAATTCTTTCTTTAAATATTAAGTGTGGCACATCAAATCAGGGGTTTTGAGGGTCAACAAACTTATTTCCGATGTCATTTTTACAGTTTGAGTTCATTCAGGACTACAAATTCAAGATGGCCGCCAAATATTAATCCCATTATGGTAAAATGAGAATATTTCAAATAAACGTTTGTGTAACACATCTTATTTGGAGTTGCAATGGTCCTGGAATACATTTATTATGCTGTTTCTGGTTGTTTTTAGCTGACACATGTTTCTTGTACAACTTACATGTATCAGGGGGAAATTCAAAATGGCCGCCAAATGCCTTCCACCAATAGGTGAAATTTAATTCTTTCTTTAAATATTAAGTGTGGCACATAAAATCAGGGGTTTTGAAGGTCAACAAACTCATTTCCAACCAATCTTGACATTTTGGGCGTGTTCTAGGCTAGAAATTCAATATGGCCGCCACATTTCAACCTCATTATGGTACAATATGTAGATTTCAATAAAAAAAATCGCGTTACACTCTCCAGAATGGTGGATGATTTCCTGCCATAGACCATTTGAACCATCCAACCAAAGATTGTACTCCATGTCATCCGAAATGGAAGATGCGACAGTTCTACAGAATTGAAGCGGCGGGTGTTGCATGCAAGCAGTAGATGCTTACTCTTTCTGGGCACCTGGTCTCACTCCCATATCGGGGGTTCGCTTCTTTTCATGTGGTGGAGGTTTTTGTTTGTTTGCTTTGGTTCCTGTTTTATCCTGATTTTGTATGCCTTCGGTTTCTGAATTATCGATTTTGTGCTGTATACAGGAATATGGTCATTATCCATATTTGTCATCTTATTTGTTGTTACAATAATCATTGAATACATTTATTTTGCTGTTTTGGTTGTTTCTTGTTCACACATACTTGTAGGACAACTTTTTTCATCGGGGGAAATTCAAAATTGCCGCCAAACAGTCCCCTACCACTGAGTAAAATGTAAAAAGAAATATCACACGCTCTTATTTCATAAGACTTACTATGTAATGAAAAATGAATAAGAGTGACATATAAGATTGGATGGTTTCAGCTTTAACAGACTAGGATTCATCAAAATGTAATGCAAAGATAAACATTTCATTTGTTTGATTAAAATGGTACTCAAAAGACAAAAATAAAGTTTCCCTATTGATCATGTTTATATAAGACCAGTTTGTTTGACGCAGGTGATTCTAGAGTAAGCAAGTAAACTCGAGGTAACTTGGCTATCTTGGCTCCTTGACCATCATGGCAATTTCTTTGCTTGGCCTGTATCACTTTTTTCCAATCGGCAAGAATGCAATAGAAAGTGTTTGATGTTTTCTTTACAACAGTCCCTTGGTGTAATTTATGTTGAGTTGAGCTATCTACTATATTTATGTATAACATTAATGATGACATGTACTATTTTGCAATTAAATTCTGAACCTTACATCCCTACCCTAGCTATTTATACTTAAAATGGAACTTCGTAAGAATAAAATGTCTTCAAATTTGGCAAAACAACATTAATTATATATGCTTCTTTGAATCATTTTGGCTGGAAGTACCACTAACGAGCATTCATTGTCCGAATCATGCATGTCTGATGCATAGAATGTATTCTTCTATGAAAGAAGGCTGCCCAATAGTAATAGGGTTAGTACTCTCCTTTCTCTTCATAAGGCCGGTTAAGTTTGTAAATGAACAGGCCTTTCAAATTTTCATCTGCTATCATTACATCTGAGGATAATTTTAATTTCTTGTTGGAGATTTCCTACGTTTTTCTCTACAGTGATTCAAAATTGAATCTGAGGAATCTTCAACTGTGGTAAGATGAAATGGTAGTACGTATGTTTTGGCATGTAAAACTCAAGAGGATGAAATCTATCTTGAAGGAATTGTCTTGGATATGAGTGTTCCATACAGTTTCCATACAGGTTTTCATTCCAAATGTTTTCTTACAACACATAGTATTTGGTTGAAGAGTAAGACGTAGTCAGTGTGACAAGTTTGAAATGAATCTAGAACAGAACAGGAGCATAAGTCAAAAGAACAGTGAGAGGGAAAATGATCTATGTCAAGAATACAGATCATGCAGAAATCCTGGAAGAACTTTGCTCCTTTGAATTCCTTTTGCAGACTTTCAAATAGGACAATCACTGAAGTATTTGACATGATATTTTGACAATCCATAGCCCTATGATGTAGATTCTTGCTTCAGGTCGACTCTTATCCCCCTTTCTTAAAATACACAATATTTGCAATGTATTTCTATCTTTATGATAAAAAAAAGATTCTTCTCTTTTACGGTTTGAGAACGTGCAATTTATATAAAAAGTGCATGTGTAAGCTCATATCGACAAAAGGAAATTATACGTGGATTATACCACCTTTGGGGTCACAAATAATGTTTAACGTCTTCAAATTCATTAGCATCATTTTAGAGCAGATAAAATTTACAGCATGGACCAGACATGCACGTTTCGGGTAATAAACACTCGTCAGTGATAAGATGCACCACAGTTATTCGTAACGAAATGGGAATATTGAAGTGAGGAGTCATTTTATGTTTAGCATTTAATGAACTAATCAGCAAAATGACACGAGATATGGATTTGGCCCTTAAAAGCCCCGATTTGATGTGTTACACTTGATATATCAAGTAATTATTACATTTTACACAGTAGTAGGAAACTATTAGGTGGCCATTTTGAATTTCCAACGATAAGCAGAGTTGTCCCAGAAGCATGTGTTAACTGAAAACAACCAAAACAGCAAAATAAATCTATTCTAGGACCATTGCAACTACAAATAAGAT
This sequence comes from Pinctada imbricata, assembly GCA_033119305.1. NCBI lineage: Eukaryota > Metazoa > Mollusca > Bivalvia > Pterioida > Pteriidae > Pinctada > Pinctada imbricata. The sequence goes on along the minus strand of VSWD01000012.1, from coordinate 4,719,117 downwards.
GTGTTACATAAACGTTTTATTGAAATATTCACATTGTACAATAATGAGGTTGGAATTTGGCGGCCATCTTGAATTTTAGTCCTGAATGAACTCATAAAATGACATCGGAAATGGGTTCGTTGACCCTCAAAACACCTGATACATGTATGATATGCCACACTTAATATTTAAAGAAAGAATTTAATTTCATCTATTGATGGAAGGCATTTGGCGGCCATTTTGATTTCCGCCGATAAAAAGAGTTGCCCAAGGTTGCCAGAGTTGCAACCAAGCTAGAATCGTACAGTACTATCCCATAGATAAGAATCATTAAAAAAGTTCATAGGTTCTGAAATTTTCAAATCGACTAATTTGAAAATTCTCCGCCACAAAAAACTTTATGAAAATTTCCTTACAACTATGGGACATCTACCTACTTGCATATGTTTTTTGACTGACATTTTTTACAAGTTTAGACTTTTGGTCTTCGAACTTTCATATTATTTGGATTTCCTGTTTTTTAACCTCGAGCATAACTTCTTAAAATGCGCATATGGTGCACTGAAATTTTGTGATAGAACTTATATTTCAGTATTGACATTTCCATCCATAATGTTCGATATTTTAGATTAGAACCATAAAATAACACTAAGTTTGATACTATAGCTGGTTGGACCTTACTTTAAGATGCTCACTCTCCCCAGACATTTGATCGCAACTCTGTTTTGGATTCACTTTTGCAGAATGTTTTTGGTTATTAAGGACTCCGACTTCCGTAGGATTCCGACTTCCGTAGGATTCCGACTTCCTTTGAATCCTTTCTGTTATTCTATTTCCTTTTGTCAATTCTTATTATTAGGGATTTCGACTATTCCGTCGGAATCCTTTCTGTTATTGTATTGTCTTTTCTTTATTCTTATTGTTATTCTTATGAATGATTCCGTCTATTACGTCGGAATCATTTCTGTTATTGTATTGTCTTTTCTTTATTCTTATTATAAAGGATTCCGACTAATCCGTCGAAATCTTTTCTGTTATTGTATTATCATTTCTTTATTCTTCCTCTTCTTCTTCTTCTTATTATTATTCTTACCACCAGTCTTTCAAAATCACATGCAAAATCTGCAAATAACGGTCTTGAGAGTTAAATTTAAACTAACGGCTTCTCAATGAATCACTGAAGGTATATAAACGGACAGTAGCAATCCATTGGACAAATTTTGTAAGCGATTTGTCGATACTTTTACTCCGTAACGTGACATGCTGAGAATTACCGTGACACAGACCGACAGACTAATTGAAACCATACAATATCGTCTCCGTATAATAAATTGTCTCCTCTGGAAGACTAAATTATCATAAATAAGTGATAGTCCACTTAAGTTCATTCTTTAAAGAACAGTAATTTAGGATTTATGCATAAAACTCTTGTATATATATGGCAATTACAATCTACACATATTTTCATAGATCTTTCACATCCTATCTCCCTATTTTCCATCACATATTGTCACATAAATAATGTTCCTTTTCAATGTTTTTTTTAAATTTCTATCGCATGTCCATACATATTTCCTGATTGTTTTCTAATAATGAAATGTGTAGTCCTCCACATGTAATGCATTCTTGTTATAGCATGTCCTCCATTGAGCAAGGGAGGGGATCTCCAACAAGACCCTGTTGCAGCATCAACAGCAAAACACCAATGCACCCGATGCAAAAACACAAAATGACAAATGGATAATGACCATATCCCTGTATACAGCACAAAATCGATAATTCAGAAAATCAGAAACCAAAGGCATACAAAATCAGGATAAAACAGAAACCAAAGCAAACAAAAACAAAAACCTCCATTACATGAAAAGAAGCGGACTCCCGATATGAGAGTGAGACCAAGTGCCCAGGCAGAGTAAGCATCTCCTGCTTGCATGCAACACCCGCCGCTTCCATTCGGTAGAACTGTCACATCCGGTTACTTCCATTTCGGAAGACATAGAGTACAATCTTTGGTTGGAAGGTTCAAATGGTCTATGACAGAATATCATCCACCATTCTGGAGAGTGGGACATCATAGTGTATGACGAGTTCCCCATATCGACCGTAGAACTTCCTCGGTGACGATGTTAGTCTGTCACAAACATATCCCTGACTGAGAAGCTTATCTGAAAGACGCCTAGCTCTCAGGACAAAATCCGTATATTTGGGACTTGCTCTGGCATAGCGTATAAACTGAGATATGAACACGCCATAAGCTGGCGATGAAGGGATGTTGCTACTCAGAAAAGGAAAATTTGTAATGCTGACATTGAAGTCGTCACGTTTGTCATAGAGTGAGGTGTTCATGTGACCATCAGTGTCGTAGGACAATATTATGTCCAAATAGGATGCTGAATTATTTGTCTCTGTAGTTTCTTTGACTTCAAGCTCTGAAGGATAGATACTGCTCAGATAATCCCCGAATTTTGGATTATTGATGGACAACACATCGTCTATGTATCTGTAAGTGAAGTTGACGTCAGAAGCTAAGTATCTTTTCCCTTCAGAGACCAAAGATTGAATGAATTCAGCTTCGCACGAGTAAAGGAAAATGTCGGCAAGGAATGGGGCACAATTGGTCCCCATTGGAATTCCGACAATTTGCTGAAAGACTTTTCCTCCAAACACCACAAAAATGTTGTGGATCAAAAAGCTTAACATCTGAATAATATCTGTTTCAGTGTACTTATTTTCAGAATCGGACTTTTCTTTTACAAAGTAGGTTTTGTCATAGTTCACAACAATAAATTTGTATTTGCGATTACTGTTCTTACTTGTTAACGCATTACTTATAATTTTTCGAGTCTTTTATCAATTTAGAATGTGGAATTGTAGTGTAAAGTGTAGAAAAATCAAAGGCTTTGATCGAATGGACTCTTCTAAAATGAGTGGATTTCAGATGTTCTAAAAGTTCCTGCGAATTCTTTAAAATCCACATCTGGTTGATACCACTGTTAGAATATACTGTTACAAAGCGTAAATGTTTCTTTTGTGAGATTACTTGAGAATGAAGTGTCTGTTATTAGGATGTTACAAGTTTGCTGTTCTTCGTGCCGCATTTCGAAATTGAGCAATCGCTTGGTGAAAATTGGTGCTCTTTTAGTATATCGACCACTTCAATCTTACAGGGCTTGATTTTAATATACCCATCTGCATGTTTATACCAAACCTCACGGTTGTTACTTACTACAAATGTTTCATCTCTAATGGCATGTAAACTAATTCTAGGGACACCTAAGTTACCTGTTGCGTATGTGTCCGTAGACGAGCATAGTATGAGACGAAAATGAGACATTCGACATTTAAACATCAAACACAACAGACTACACATAAACCGACGAGACCAATTGGCAACCGGTGAGGACTTTGGACGGCCATTTGCCACGCGAGTAACAAGTGGTGTGGTTATCCTGGATTACGTGTGCACAACCCTCTCACTTCTCCAATTACCCAAAGGTCTCGAATAACGTACACTGCAAGATGACCTCACACAAACAAGACCGCAAAACGTAGAGGCCCTAGCAACACAAATGGATATGTAAATTAATATAAGAAGAGGGCGTGTGTAATACAGTCCGTGCTCTGCCGGCTGTAGCGAGCTCATGTATGTAATCACCCTAGGAGTCCGAATGACATTCAGAGAGGACAGGTGGTCGGGGCCCTGTCTTCTCTAAAGAGGTTTTGACAGGACCCGTCATGGAGTCCCGTCGTTACAGTCAGTCAGAGTGCCAGTCTCTGGTACAAGACTGTAGATTGGTCAAGTACCAAGCCTAATGTCCGTCTGGTGACATTAGGATCATATCCACGGTATAAAAGGCATTTGATGATTCTGACGCATTTTCGATGGTTTATATGCCTACCTTTGATCCTTCTAATTTTATTTATCATACTATAAAAGACAGGTTGTGTAATACCCAAAGTAATGTACTCCGTTGCGTATATAGATCCGACTTTTAAAAGAAGTGGACTGTAAGTTTTGTAAAATTTCCAGAAAGTCTTAACTAGTTTATGAAAGCGGAAACCTTGACTTAAATTTCTTTTGGTAATTTGTAAATTTCTACTGTGAAAATCCAAAATATAAGTACATGCTCTAGCTCACCGGATGAGCTGTGATATGCAAATGCCACCAAACCTCTGACTAAAATGTATTTTGTTTAATCTGCATACTAGAACGTACTTCTCTGTGCGTCTTCTCCCGTCCATAATTTATTTATCATTTCTTCCCATACTTCATACAAACATACAGTAATCATATGTTCGTGTACCTCTCCACTTTTTTCCATTCTGTAGTACATAAGTATGTCATTTCTCAATTTACAAGGGGGGGGGGGGGTTATCAAATGGCCATAGCAGTAACTACTAATTTTAGACCTCTGTTTTCTTATTCTTGTCTTTACCCATGCTCACATACAGCATCTTCTAAAGTCTTTTTTCATGTATCTCTCTTTTTTTTTCTGTCTTGTTAATCATTTCGCCACTATAACATTTCTGTTCACATGCCCAAATGCAGTACTTTCAGATTTGTTTTTTTTTCTCCTCTTTTTTAAATCGTATTCGTCACATTTATATCTCCGCATTCTTTTAAGCATCTCTCTTTTTTTCTCACCTGGTGAAATCTCTTTTGAAATCATAAAGTTATTTTCATGACATTGATACAAAAGTGTAAGTTGCAGATATAAATTTATTAACAGAGAAACCATTGATGGTGACAAGGTAGGATCGCATGATTATAGTTAAACAGTTACCATGTCGTTCAACCGTGAAAGGAGAGAAATGCTTTAAGGAATTGCATTAATTCTATTCTGATTTAGGAATATGATACTCTAAAATACAGGCACCTTGGTAAAAAAAATATCATTATCAATTGGTATTGTTTTCCTTTGAACGACATATTGCATGAAATACTTGAAGAAAGGATGATTGAGCTGATGAATTTGAAAAAGTAGTCTACCGGTTTTTTATCCTTTGCATGTGCGTAGATTAAAGAATATATATACAACATCGTAATGAAAATAGGCGATACGTTGAATATACAGTGTTCTTTCACATTTTTTTTATTGTAAGATAACAAAAATAAACATAAATAAGATAATGATCCTGCTGATAATAATAATGTATTGTTTTTAAAATGGGCATGTGATTGAATTCCATGACGTAACTGGGTGTTCTTTGTGAAGAAAACATACATTGATTTTGTGGAAATAATAAAGGAAAACGGAAGAAATAGGAAGGATATACTTTTTGTTACTGCATGTGAGCAAGTGGTAGAAAAAGTATGTGGAAAAATGATTTAAAGAAGGAACGAAAAAAGAAAAAAATCGGAAAGAAATATGGAAGTTACTGCATGTGGGCATGTGCAAGGAAGAGCATGAGTAGAATTGATTGTGAAATGAACAAAATAGAGGAGAGAAAAAATGAAGTGCGCATGTGATTTGAAAAGCATATTGCGGAGAAAAGAACAAGAAACTTAGGTACCGAAATTGCGATCATCATCACAAAAGAGAAAAATACAACGTACTTTATATTTTAACAACTGTATTTTACATATATTCACATATTGACACTTGGTACTTTTCTGCTGCTCTTGTCTTGGTCATATCTACAAAACTCGTTTTCGAATAGATAGTAGTTGCCTGACGTTTTATGTCTTTGTCATTCTTATGCAAAACAGCAATATGTCCATGTAGAGCGGTGATGCCTAGTCTCATATTTTCCTTCTGGTTCATTTTGTTGGAGAACAAAGCCTCTTTACTGGAAATTTTATATAATTCGTACAGAGTTTCTTTAAAAAGGAGTTTTTATTTGATAGAAAAGAGGGTTCTCTAGTTTATTTGGCAGATTTTTAACCCCGAAGCCAAGACAAATACGAAAGATTACACTTGACGATTCGTTAAAAATGTATTTTATTGTACAAATTAATTTAAACTCACATGTTACGTAATACAGACAAATAGTGATCGTCATATTGACTCCACAGCGGAAATTCATAGCGCAATTCATGTACGATTAGTTACGGAACATATTTATCTCATACGTTTCAGTGTCAGGAAAAATGTCCAGATGCTGAATGATTAAATTGTACAGTTGAAGGTTTTAGTTGGTTTCCCTGAAATCAAAGTTCGATGTAAACAGTACTTAATCAGTGCTGTTTTCTTTATTTCATATTTATCATAAAAAATTAGGGACTCCATTTCATTGACTGAAAAATAACGAATCATTAATAGTAGTATTTGCCACTATAAAGATATTGCATATGTTCTGACAGTGTTTCCTAAAATATGATGGTTGTATGAGTAATTTCTTTTCGGATAGTTAGGACTTTCAGTTCAAGTACGTAGAAATGCTATCATCCATTTATTTATTGTACATGAGTTGGAGTCATTTGTCAATTCTGTGATTTAGGTTTAATTGTATAACAAAGGAAGGGATCTCCAACAAAAAGAGGTTGCAGCATTGGGTGCCCGAAGCGTGCATGTCTGGTCCGCGTTGCCGATTTGTCTGCTCTTAAGTGATGCTATTCAATTTGAAGACGTTTACATTCATAGCAAAATCCCAAAAAACCCAATGCAAAAACACAGCAGACAAGCACAGAAAGAGACGCAAAAGGGAAAAGAGACGTCAACGCACAACACAGAAACATCAAACACAAGGGACTACACATAAACCAACGAGACCAATGTGCAACCGGTGCCGACTTAGGACGACCATCTGCCACTGAAATAGCAGAAGGAGTGGTTATCCTGGATAACGTGCGCACAAGCCTACCACTTTTTCGATTACCCAGAGGTCTCGAAGAACGTACAATTGTGGTGTAAAACAAACTCCTCACTGTCAGATGACCACACACAAACAAGACCGCAAAAGCAGGGGACCAAGCAACACAGATCAATATGCAAATGGATATAAAAAGAGGGTGTACGTAATACAATCCGTGCTCTGCCTGCGCGAGCTCATGCATGTTATCACCCGAGGAGCGTTTGATCATTCTGACGCATTTTCAATAGTTAGTTGTCTATCTTTGATCCTTCTTATCTTGTTAATTATGTCACCATAAAATGCAGGTTCTGAAATACCCAAAGTAATATACTCTGTTGCCTATATTGGTCCGAATATCAAAAGAAGTTGACAATAATTTATTGTAAAATTTCCAGAAAGCCTTTACTAGTTTATGAAAGCGAAAACCTTGTCCTAAAAGTTTCTTGGTAATTTGTAAATTTCTACTATTCCAAACGATAATCCTTTGTCCCAATAGATGTTAGTTGTGGAAAGAAATTACGATAAGATTTGCTTAAATCATTTAGTCATCAGGATAGATAAAGCATATATCCTATTTGTAGGTGCTTACTCTGTCCATTTCTAAAAGTCTTGCTTGATTTCTTTTAAATTCCAAAACCACACATATATCAGATTGTTCTGCCAGATTGATCACCACAAACACATATACATTTATATATCTAACATGTGTCTAACAATGCACATGCACACAGCGCACAAACCTTCTATAATCCTCAATGATAATCTCTTATTCCTCTCTTAAAGAATGGATATAAACTAAGATTTGCCCTGTAACTGCACACCCTAATCACTGCCATTAATCCACAGTTTGCTAAGTGTCACTGTTCTAAATGATAAGACAAGGGTACATATAATAGGTATCGTCAAAGCGTAGTGGTCACTTTTCGTCGCACGCTGCTGTTGTGAAATTGACCATAGTTGGTAAAATTGAGATATAAACAGGAAAATATCAAGAAGAAAAGTAAAGGTAGAAAGAAAAAAAGAAGATTGAATTCATAATACATTTAAAAACAAAAAGAGAGTTACAGATTTAGTCCAAAAAAGATATACAAACTTTACGAAAAAGTATCAAATGATCAAGCGTTATATTACATGTACATGTATACAGTCTACCATGGATAAGACGAATTTCAAGGAACCATTTGAAATAGTTCGAATTATCAGGTTTTTGACTTACTGAGTTTATAATCAGCAATCGAATTTCAACAAAATATACTCCCCTTTCTCTGTCAACGTTCAGAAACGTATGTCGTGTCTACTTTAAAAGATCAAGCCACTTCAAATGCATGTATTATGAAACTCCAGAGCTAGAAGGTATTGATAATTTATCCATCGACCTCCCTTTAATTAATGATGTTCATTCAAAAATTTACTTTTTATTTGCGGTTCGACTTATCGGGCTTAGTCTTAAATGTAAAATCAATAATGGGGTCTACGAAAATGAATAAGGGGGCCTTAGAATTATAGTTGCTAATTCTAGTAACTGCTCCACTACAATTTTGTCTAGAAATCTGACGTCAGCACTTACTGCTATTAAAGAACACATAACTAGATATTGTGAAACGGTTCTAAACAGGAACGATGTAAATTTATTTTGGTCTATTAAGAATTCAGGGGATGTGATTGAAAAAAATGAAATCTGGAAATTTCCAAGCCAATACGATTTCTTCATACGACTTCTCTAATATGTACACCACACTTCCTCATGACAAAATTAATGATCGATTATCTTATCTCATTAAATGGTGTTTTGATCGAGAGCGAAAAACTTACATTTGTACATCTGAATCGAAGGGTTTCTTTTCCTCGACAGACTACAAATCATACAAATCATGCACATGTAGTGACCTGTGTAATGCCTTGTCCTTCCTCTTGGACAATATTTATGTTAGATTTGGTGAGGATCTATACAAGCAGGTTGAAGGAATTCCTATGGGTACTAACTGTGCGCCTCTTGTTGCAGATTTATTTTTATACACTTATGAAAAAGAATTTATCCAAAATCTTCAAAAGCAAAGAAAATTTGATGAGCTGAAATGTTTCAATAATACTTCTAGGTATCTGGATGATATTCTAACCATTGACAATCCTGCTTTTGAATCATATCAGAATGAAATTTATCCACAAGAATTAACCCTTAACAAGGCAAACCTTTCAAATACAGAAACACCCTTTTTGGACCTAAATATCAAAATTGTAAACGGAAAGATTCATACAAGTGTATATGACAAAAGGGATGATTTTGGATTCAACATAGTAAATTTCCCTTGGCTTGACGGTGATGTTCCAAGATTACCGTCATACGGCATTTACATATCACAGCTCATCCGGTACGCTAGAGCATGTACTGATATTTTGGATTTTCACAATAGAAATTTACAAATTACCAAAAAACTTTTAGGTCAAGGTTTCCGCTTTCATAAACTAGTTAAGACTTTATGGAAATTTTACAAAAATTACAGTCAACTTCTTTTAAAATTCGGATCTAAACATGCAACAGAGTACATTACTATGGGTATTACACAACCTGTCTTTTATGGTGATATGATAAACAAAATAAAAAGTATCAAAGGTAGGCAGCATAACCATCGAAAATGCGTCAGAATCATCAAACGCCTTTTATACCGTGGATATGATCCTAATGTCACCAGACGGACACTAGGCTTGGTACTTGACCAATCTACAGTCTTGTACAAGCGCATTCTTAAAACTTGCACTCTGACTGACTGTGACGACGGGACTCCATGACGGGCCCTGTCCAAACCTCTTTAGAGAAGACAGGGCTCTGACCACCTGTCCTCTCTGAATGTCAGTCGGACTCCTCGGGTGATTACATACATGAGCTCGCTACAGCCGGCAGAGCACGGTTTGTATAACGCATGCCCTCTTTTTATATCCATTTACATATTCATCTGTGTCTCTGGGGCCTCTGTGTTTTGCGGTCTTGTTTGTGTGATGTCATCTTACAGTGAGGAGGTTGTTTTACACCACAATTGTACGTTCTTCGAGACCTCTGGGTAATTGGAGAAGTGAGAGGGTTGTGCGCACGTAATCCAGGATAACCACACCATTTGCTACTTGCGTGACAGATGGCCGTCCAAAGTCGGCACCGGTTACCCATTGGTCTCGTCGGTTCATGTGTAGTCTTTTGTGTTTGATGTTTACATGTCGTGTGTCTCTTTTCCGTATCGTGCTGTACTCGTCTTTTGTGTTTTTGCATCGGGTGTTTTGGTGTTGTACTGTTGATGCTGCAACGGGGTCTTGTTGGAGATCTCCTCCCTTCTTTTTACATGTCGTGTGTCTCTTTTCCGTCTCATGCTGTACTCGTCTTTTGTGTTTTTGCATCGGGTGTTTTGGTGTTTTACTGTTGATGCTGCAACGGGGTCTTGTTGGAGATCTCCTCCCTTCTTTTGAAGTTCGACGTGAGACTGTAAAATCATAACTGCCTACTTCCACTCAAAATTACGATTATGATATGCTTATAGTATACTGATATTATGACATAATGTTGTCCTACGACACTGATGGTCACATGAACACCTCACTCTATGACAAACGTGACGACCTAAATTTCAGCATTACGAACTTTCCTTTTCTGAGTAGCAACATCCCTTCATCGCCTGCTTATGGCGTGTTCATATCTCAGTTGATACGCTATGCCAGAGCAAGTACCAAGTATACGGATTTTGTTCTGAGAGCTAGGCGTCTTTCAGATAAGCTTCTCAGTCAGGGATATTTTAGTGACCGACAAACATCGTCACTGAGGAAGTTCTACGGTCGATATGGGGAACTCGTCATACACTATGATGTCCCACTATCCAGAATGGTGGATGATATTCTGTCATAGACCATTTGAACCATCCAACCAAAGATTGTACTCTATATCTTCAAAATGGAAGTAACCGGATGTGACAGTTCTACCGAATTGAAGCGACGGTAGTTGCATGCAAACAGGAGATGCTTACTCTTCCTGGGCACCTGGTCTCACTCTCATATCGGGAGTTCGCTTCTTTTCATATGGTGGAGGTTTTTGTTTTTGTTTGCTTTGGTTCCTGTTTTATCCTGATTTTGTATGCCTTCGGTTTCTGATTTTCTGAATTATCGATTTTGTACTGTAGACAGGGATATGGTCATTATCCATATTTGTCATTCAGCAAACATTGGTAAACTGTTGATGTACCGACAAACCAAGCTTTAAAATACCATTTGTTTATTTCAACATTTTTTGAATTTTCTTTACTTTTTCATAAGCAGTACTTCATTCTATATAGTAGGTGGGGTCACAAGAACTTCTCCTTGAATGCGAAGGGAAAATTGTTTTAAAAAATGAAGTAACAAAGCTGATAAAATCTCAAGCTGAAAATAAAGGAAACGTTTAGGTAAGTGTAGCTAATAAAACCTCAAAATGAAAATAAAGGAATCGTGTAGGTAAGTGTAGCTAATAAAACCTCAAAATGAAAAAAAGGAAACGTTTATGTAAGTGTAGCTAATAAAACCTCAAAATGAAAATAAAGGAAAAGTGTAGGTTAGTGTAGCTAATAAAACCTCAAAATGAAAATAAAGGAAACGTTTAGGTAAGTGTATCTGATAAAACCTCAAACTGAAAATAAAGAAAACGGTTAGGTAAGTGTAGCTGATAAAACCTCAAGCTGAAAATAAAGGAAACGGTTAGGTAAGTGTAGCTAATAAAACCTCAAAATGAAAATAAAGAAAACGGTTAGGTAAGTGTATCTGATAAAACCTCAAACTGAAAATAAAGAAAACGGTTAGGTAAGTGTAGCTGATAAAACCTCAAGCTGAAAATAAAGGAAACGTTTAGGTAAGTGTAGCTAATAAAACCTCAAAATGAAAATAAAGAAAACGGTTAGGTAAGTGTATCTGATAAAACCTCAAGCTGAAAATAAAGAAAACGGTTAGGTAAGTGTAGTTGATAAAACCTCAAGCTGAAAATAAAGAAAACGGTTAGGTAAGTGTAGCTGATAAAACCTCAAAATGAAAATAAAGGAAACGTTTATGTAAATACTAAGGAGGGGATCTCCAACAATACCAGGTTGTAGCACCCACAGCAAAACTCCAAAACACCCAATGCAAAAACACAAAGCAGACAAGCACGGAAAGAGACGCATACGGGGCAAGGAACGTCAACGCACAACATAGAAACATCAAACACAAATTAAAGGACTACACATAAACCAACGAGGCCAATGGGCAACCGGTGCCGACTTAGGACGGCCATCTGCCACGGAAATAGCAGAAGGTGTGGTTATCCTTGATTACGTGCGCACAACCCTCCCACTTTTCCGATTACCCAGAGGTCTCGAAGAACGTACAATTGTGGTGTAAAACAACCTCCTCACTGTCAGATGACCACACACAAACAAGACCGCAAAACGCAGGGGCCCAAGCAACACAGATGAATATGTAAATGGATATAAAAAGAGGGTGTACGTAATACAATCCGTGCTCTGCCGCAGCGAGCTCATGTATGTAATCACCCGAGGAGTCCGACTGACATTCAGAGAGGACAGGTGGTCGGGGCCCTGTCTTCTCTAAAGAGGTTTGGACAGGGCCCGTCATGGAGTCCCGTCGTCACAGTCAGTCAGAGTGCAAGTTTTAAGAATGCGCTTGTACAAGACTGTAGATTGGTCAAGTACCAAGCCTAGTGTCCGTCTTTTGACATTAGGATCTTATCCACGGTATAAAAGGCGTTTGATGATTCTGACGCATTTTCGATAGTGATGTTATCTATCTTTGATCCTTCTTATCTTGTTAATAATGTCACCATAAAATATAGGTTGTGAAATACCCAAAGTAATATACTCTGTTGCCTGTATTGATCCGAATTTCAAAAGAAGTTGACAATACTTTTTGTAAAATTTCCAGAAAGTCTTTACTAGCCTGTGAAAGCGAAAACCTTGTCCTAAAAGTTTCTTGGTAATTTGCAAATTTCTACAATGAAAATCCGAAACATCAGTACATGCTCTAGCATACCGGATGAGCTGCGAAATATAGATACCATAGGACGGTAATCTAGGTACATCACCGTCAAGCCAGGGGAAATTTACTATGTTAAATCCAAAAACATCTCTTTTGTCATACACACTTGTATGGATCTCTCCATTAACAATTTTGATATTTAGGTCCAAAAATGGTGTTTCTGTGTTTGAAACGTTTGCCTTGTTTAGAATCAATTCTTGTGGATAAATAACATTTTTATACTTTTGAAAAACAGGATTGTCGATAGTATCAATATCATCCAGGTACCTAGAATGAGTTAAAGAAGATCCTGACGATAATCTCAACAGCACTCTGTTGAGCATCGACGGACCCCTAGCAAGCTAGAGATGGGATCAGGTGCCCGGGAGGAGAAAGCATCCTCTGTTGGCTAGCCGCACCCGCCGTCGATGTTTAAGCACTAAAATGAAAACAATATCTAAAATTCATGCACTCTCTGACGTTATGTCTATATAGAAAGTGCTATGGCGACAATGTCAGGGTAATATATTCAAAACACTTACTGTCAAACCCCTCGCGGGGAACTTTTTTACGAGCTCCACACGGCAAAGGGCATAAGTGTGACACAAATGAGTTAAAGAATATCCTGACGATAATCTCAACAGCACTCACAATAGAGCACAAAATCTCCAATCTCAAAAAAGTACCAATGAAGCATTTCACATCATCATTTTTTCTTTGCTTTTGAAGATTTTGGATAAATTCCTTTTCATACGTGTATAAAAATAAATCTGCAACAAGAGGCGCACAATTAGTACCCATTGGAATCCCTACAACCTGCTTGTAGAGTTTCTCACCAAATCTTACATAAATATTGTCCAAAAGGAAGGACAAGGCAATGCACAGGTCACCACATGTCCATGATTTGTATGATTTGTAATCTGTGGTAGTCTAGTTGCCAAATGGCTATTTTGGGGGGATCCCCAAAAAATGCTACGCACAAAATGTTTTTGCATGAAAGTGATGTTGATACCCTCTACTTTGATAATCCGGCGGATGCCACTCTGGCATCCTTGGGCATTTCGAAATTTTTGGGGAAAGGTGTGATTTTTCAAAGAAAAACCGTTGAAAATTGGAAAAACGCAACTACTTTGTCCATGTTGTAGCTAGAACAACAGATTTGGTATCTAAAGAACAGCAACGACATTGCCTTTAAGTCTCAAGCTCAGTTTATCAATTTACTCGTCCATAAAATGGGGAAAACTATGGATTTTCGATGAAAAACCGTTGAAAATTTGGAAAATGTCATATCTTTTTACATACTGCAGATAAAATAACAAATTTGGTACCAAACGCACAATAAATGTATTGCCTTTCATTTTAAATATCAGATAAGCAATTTGCAAGTACGAAAATGGGGAAAAATGCATTTTGAATGAAAAATCGCTGAAAATTGGGATATTGCAATGCATTTTTCATGCTGTAGGTAGAACAACGACAAGAAAAATTATTTCATTGATTTAAATTCAGAATTCCACTCAAGCTGTAAAAAGGTTTTAAATTGTAACGATATAATCGGTTTAAAGAGATTCTAGAACAACAATTTTCGTACCAAAATGATTGCATATTGATAGTTTTAGATTTGCACTAACTTATTACCCTTTTTTCTGCTATAGAATATCTGGTTTCTCTTGCTCTGTGTGTCTTCTCTGTGTTTTTAATTGAGGTGTTTTTATGTGTTGATATTGATGCTGCAACCCAGTTTTGTTGGAGATCACCTCCTTTCTTATTGCCTTGTTGTTTCATCAACATACAATTGCAATACTTGTGTGCAACTACTTCTAACAACAAAGAACCCTTCTTACATGGTTGATCAAAATGCCTCCTTTGCATCGTGCTCTGACAATTCTCTACTCTAAAACATTTACAGAATTAAATAAATATGAACACAGAATTTGTCACATCTGTTTGTTACACAACTGGATAACATATAGAGGTACAGACGCGATTAGCAAAATATTATCACAATAGGTCTCAACATTAAAAAAAATATAATTCTTTCAGCAGATCCAAGTTTGATTGAACTGCATCTTAAGAATGTTTCCTTATGCATGGCTAAAAATATTTCGTTTTTCTTGACATGTTATCGAAATTATTCAATTAACTGTTGGTGGCAATGGTCATCTTAGAGTTTTGAACTCTTATAGCCCATTTCATTCAATCGTACACTGGACCAGGCATCAGATATGCTGTCTAGATTCTCTAAACCATAGTAATTCTTTATGAATATCATGGCCATCTTTTCAATATCTGAATTAACTTCTCTGAAATTTGACACGGAACACCACTTCAAAAACTTCCCCCTTCGCCTCTCCAATACCATCATATGTTGATGATACCCATCATCATGATCTGTTCTCAACACCTTAATCTTAAGAATGTGTAGAATGTGAGTTCTTAATCAATCGGATTGCTTTCTCGATCAACTGATTGCAAGTACATGTAATATCAATCAGTCGCACTTCATTTCCTTAGATGAAGCTTTCCTGACAGAATCTTTTGTGTCATTTTATCGATTTTGTACTGTAGACAGGGATATGGTCATTATCCATATTTGTCATTTGATGATAAGTAGGGGTCAACTGATCATCATTAAAATTTGCTCTCTGCAAAGTGATAGCAATTTTTAAGTTCAGAAAATATGGCCAGGGGAGCCGCTGGAGAGGAGTTTGGCTGTGCCATGAATTCACTTTAATTGAAAGCATCACTGATGAGGATTTTTCTATCCGAAACACGTGTCTGGTGCATCAAAATTGGTTTAAAACTTTCTTCAAATGAGTCAAAGAAGATCCTGACAATAATCTCAACAGCTCTCACAAAAGAACACAAAATTGAGCATCGACGGACCCCTAGCAAGCTAGAGGTGGGACCAGGTGCCCGGGAGGTGTAAGCACCATCTGTTGGCTAGCCGCACCGACGTCGATGTTCACGCACGAAAATGAAAAGAATATATAACATCCATGCACTGTCTTTTAAAAAAATACACTGCAAAGTTTGGAAGTTGCAAAATCGAAGTAATCTTTTCAACATCGACGTAGGGACTAGAACAACGTCATGACTAAGCAGGTCTTTAAAGCCCCCGTTCCACTGCAATCCCGCTGTACCTACGTTCATTCCCGACCTCGAAAATTGCCAGGTCGGGAGAGAACGGCTCTTAGTCGTATCTTGGTCTGGTACAGCGTATGTTGGTCTAGAATCGATCAGTATTAGAGCGGGCACGCTTTAGAGGTCGGGAAAAGTTTCCCGTATTCTTTCAACCGGTTGAAAGAATACGGGAAACTTTCCCGCTCTCTTTGTGGTCGTGAAATAGTCGGCGCTTGGTCGGGATAGTCGGGGGTACAACCTAGGTTAATCGTGTTCTGGTCGGGAAGGAGCGTGGTTTGAGCGTGATCTGATCGGCATTTACCTAAACCCCGCTCTTTTCACGCATCAGATACGCTTTAATTACGCCCTGTTCCCGATCTTTACCCGTCTATTCTACGCTCTTACCAAGATCTATCCACTACAGATTCAATGTTTGCTGATCTTACCAAGACCTTTTCATGATCATCTTGCGACCTATTCACGCTCTATATGACCAAGTTACGACCAAACGACGCTTAAAATAGAATGTGTGCATATTTCATTCATTTTCTCGCACTGATATTGATTTGTTCAAAATATTTATTATTAAAATGTCGCCGCGACGATTCTTGGCTACTCAATGCCACTTTTTAAGTAAGGAAAATTTTTAATTTTGATCGCGACACTTTTAGGTAAGGCTTGGTCAAAACGAGAAATACAGGCTTCTTCTTGGTCGATACGATCATTGGATGACAAATGAGATCACTTTAAGTTAGAAATTGTGTTTTGAGCGGGAATGCGTCGGGGACAGTCGGTAATAGATCGAGATTGCATCGGGAATAGATCGGGTTTTGGTCGGGAATAGATCGGAGTTTGATCGGATAGAACGGGACTTGGTCGGCAATATGATCGTGAGTAGAGCGGGTAAAGCGTGTGTAAGTCCGCGATGAAACGTTATTCGGTCATAAATTGATCGGGAGTCGGTCGGGAATAGAGCGTGATGTCAAGAAAAAAATGAAAAGGTCGGGAAAGTTTTACCCGCTCTTGTGAAAATTGCGGTCGGGAATGGTCGTAGGTACAGCGGGATTGCAGTGGAACGGTGGCTTAAGATCCACTTCAATAATTGAAATTAACTACACAACCCTGGCAGAAATCATATATGTTTCAAAATTGTCTTCAAATTCATTAGCATAACTTAAAAGCAGATTAATTAACAGCGTGGACCGGATATGCAAGTTTCGGGTATTTAACCCTCGTCAGTGATTCTCAATCCGAACAATGAAATATGGCCAAAATGTGTGATGATTATGTCCAAAATATACCGAAAGACGTAACAAGATGATTGAGATATGATGCTACAGGACCCAGGTTTCAGAAATTTGTGACAATTTTGTAAACAGAAATTTTCGAATGCGTTTAAAGAAACGACCAACCGAAATTGATCGATCTTGGCTACATGTGCCCTTGGGGACTCCTGGTCGACCAGCAGTGACACTCACCAAGTGGTACAAATTTTAAACGTCTTCAAATCCATTAGCATCATTTAAAAACAGCGTTAACAGCGTGGACCAGACATGCACGTTATGTATCACAGACAGTAGCCGCTTTCTTTAAAACAATGTCTCTAATTTCACGCACGTCTTTCAAAAGCTTGCTACAAGACTTCATGTACCAGTAAATTGTTTAAAAAGAGTGCTGACTTGTGGGTGCTGTTGAGATTATCGTTAGGATCTTCTTTAACTCATTTGTGTCACACTTATGCCCTTTGCAGTGTGGAGCTCGTAAAAAAAGTTCGTCAGACAGTGCAATGCATGTATTCTATATATATATATTTTAATTTTCGTGCATGAACATCGACGGCGAGTGCGGCTAGCCGACAGCGGATGCTTACTCCTCCCGGGCACCTGGTCCCACATCTAGCTTGCTGGGGGTCCTTCGATGCTCAATTTGGTGCTCTTTTGTGAGTGCTGTTGAGATTATCGTCAGGATCTTCTTTAACTCATTTGAATACACATATCTCTGTTCTAGATTTTCTGTAAACATTTTGCATTTTTCAAAGTCCCAACTTTTTATGGAAAATACCCTTCAAAAATCAAAGTTTTCTCTCTCATTGGTCTTCTCCCACTTTATTTATGAGCAAGCTGCTTAATACGAATTCAAAATAAAAGACAATAAAAAGTTTTCTTTTGGTACCATAATTGCTGTACCTCATGCTAACTACAATTTGAAAAAGTTCATTGCATTTTACACATTTTCAGAGGTTTTTACATCCAAGAGTAGTTGTTTTTTCCCAATTTTTCGTACCAACAAATTGCGAATCTGACTTCTTTATTATTCAAAATGAAAGGCAATAATGTTTTTGTGCGTTTGGTACCAAAATTGTTTATTTAGCTACAGAATAAAAAAAGATATTGTATTTTCCAAATTTTCAACGATTTTTCATCGAAAATCCATAGTTTTCTCCATTTTATCGACAAGTAGATTGGTAAATTGAGCTTGAGACTTAAAGACAATTAAATTGTCGTCCTTTTGGTACCAATTTTGTTGATCTAGCTGCAGCATGGAAAAAGTAACTGAATTTTTCCTATTTTCAATGATTTTTATTCGAAAAATACCATTTTACCCCAAATTTTCGAAATGCCCAAGGATGCCAGAGTGGCATCCGCCGGATTATCAAATAAGAGGGTATTGACAAATGAGTTAAAGAAGATCCTGACGATAATCTCAACAGCACTCACAATAGAGCACTATGTTGAGCATCGACGGACCCCTAGCAAGCTAGAGGTGGGACCAGGTGCCCCGGAGGAGTAAGCATCCCCTATTGGCTAGCCGCACCCGCCGTCGATTGACAACACCTTCATGCAAAAACATTTTGTGCGTAAGAAATTCTTGGGTTTCATGAATGGCACCTAGACTATGGCGGAAAAGAAACCCTTCGACTCAGAAGTACAAATATAAGTTTTCCCCTCTCGATCAAAACACTATTTAATGAATTTGGACAGTCGAGCATTTATTTTGTCGTGAGGAAGCGTGGTGTACATATTAGAAAAGTCGTATGAAGATATCGTATTTGCTTCAAAATTTCTTGATTTCATTTTGTCAATCACATCCCCTGAATTTTTAATAGACCAAAAGAAGTTTACGCCATTCCTGTTCATGACAGTTTCACAGTTTTTTGCCACGTGTTCCTTTATAGCCGTGAGTGCTGACGTCAGATTTCTAGACAAAATTGTTGTTGAGCAGTTGCTAGAATTAGCAATGTATCGAAACTTGTAAGGAGACTTGTGAAGTTTTGGTATACAGTATATTGTAGGGAGATCCAATTTAGAAATAGGGATGTTAAAAGAAGAAATTTCTCTGTTATGTTTGTTCAAAATATTGGGAACACTTTCGTTGCTTTCGATATAAGTATTAGAAGAGGAAAGTTCCTAAACTAAAGTTGATATGTAGAAGCGTTTTCAAATAATTATGGTGATGTTGGCTGCTTTGTCTGCAGGCGCGAAGACATATTTTTCATGTAAATCACTCTCATATCGGGAGTTCGCTTCTTTTCATATGGTGGAGGTTTTTGTTTTTGTTTGCTTTGGTTCCTGTTTTATCCTGATTTTGTATGCCTTCGGTTTCTGATTTTCTGAATTATCGATTTTGTACTGTAGACAGGAATATGGTCATTATCCATATTTGTCACGTAACTTGGATTTGAAATATCTTTCAGATTTAGAAATTGGATTTTCAAAAAGATGAGGATTTTTGTTGTAGTTATCTATTCGAATATCGGTAATATCCAAAATGACGTTTTTCCAGTCATTCAGATCATGCGATTCGACTCCTTCCGATTTACACCATCGTTTGGTATAGTTATCTAAAGCTTCCTTTAGCACTTCGCGACATTTAATAAAATCTATCTTGGATGGGATTCTATATTTAGGTCCTTTTTTGAGAAGACCACGGAGCTGCCTGTCTTTGATAATTGAAAAGTCACCTGTAATAATATGACCAGCTGGTTTATATAGATATTCAGACGTTGCTCATTCTCAAGGAGCAGGACATGATTCAAGAATTTTAGGATCTTGTGTAACTTTGTTGTAGTTAATAACGAAATTTCGAATAGGTCTCTTATATTTGTAACAAATAAGAGGAGGTTCTAAATTTTCAAAATATTGAGGAATGGCACTTTGTACGCGATGATCCCGAAAAATATTAGAGATGTTCAGAAGATCAAATCCTTTGTTAATAAATGGAATTTTTATGAATCGTCCTTTAGGGGAGGTGTTTTTAACCAAAGGATATAGTTTATTTTGTGCGAATGCAACAATGATGTTTAGCCTGAATCAATAAGTGTTTCTTAAAAATTCAACCAGTGCTTCATCCAAGATAGATTTTAATTGAACTGCTGGAACTGAAGAGAGAGCATGTAGCAGTTCATGTCTGCCGCCGTTGCGCGCAATTATCAGTAGATCTTTGAGGGTACGATGTACTCTAGCTCTTTTTCTGAATTTTTTGTTTCGCCTTTTATCGTGAGACCTATGCTTCCTTTTAGTGTTAGGGTGGATTGAAAAAAAACATTAATATTTGAAGAGGTCGAAGAAATGTTTCCTTGTCCATAAATTTGATCGTTTAGACCAAGGGGGTACGCAGTTTGCAGTTTGGTTATCCAGGCAAGTTCAGCTTGTAAGCGGCGTTTTTAGTTTCAGTTTTACTTTGGTTTTTAAGTTTTGGGAATGACTGAACTGGAGAAATTGTTATATCCGAAATTGAATGATTGTATTTAACGAAGTGATTATGTAGGAAATTTCTTTGTTTTTTCTGACGCGAGTTTCTTATCTGATGCGAATGACTTCGAAAACGAGATTTTAAGGCCTGGCCTGTTTCCCCTACATATTGGGCGCCACATCCCTTGGCGTGTCATGTAATGACATAGATGACATCTTGATACGATCAATCAATGTCCTTATCAATCTCGATTTTAAAGGTCTGCCCATTAACACTAGATTTAATTGTGGAATTGCAATCGATGAGCGGACACATACCGCATCTTTTCCCATTGCACCTGCAAATGGTTGAGAACCCTCTATTTTTGTTGTTAAATGTAGAGCCTGCGGATGGAAAAGTGGGTGCAATACGTCTACGGGGTTTTAATTTAAGAGGTGATTAAAGTACCTTTGGTGAGGAAAAAAGTTTCTTACTGTTAAATGTTGATGATGGGAAAGTGACTGTAGTAATAGAGGGTAATCTCAAAGGAGTTAATTTGATACGAGGCGAACTTAAAAATGCCATGATGAAATGATCGGTGAAAGGTGAATTATGATCCTGCGTAGAAGACACTACAACTTAGTCAAGTTAGAGAACGTAATGGAATTAAAACACTTCAAACATCGAGTCGCGGGGAATTGTATTACCAACTCCACACTGCAACACGAAATAAGTGTAGATATTAATACAAAGGAGGGGATCTCCAACAATACCAGGTTGTAGCACCCACAGTAAAACCCCAAAACACCCAATGCAAATACACAAAGCAGACAAGCACGGAGAGAGACGCATACGGGACAAGGAACGTCAACGCACAACACAGAAACATCAAACACAAAGGACTACAAATAAACCAATGGGGCCAATGGGCAACCGGTGCCGACTTAGGACGGTCATCTGCCACGGAAATAGCAGAAGGTGTGGTTATCCTGGATTACGTGCGCACAACCCTCCCACTTTTCCGATTACCCAGAGGTCTCGAAGAACGTACAATTGTGGTGTAAAACAACCTCCTCATTGTCAGATGACCACACACAAACAAGACCGCAAAACGCAGGGGCCCAAGCAACACAGATGAATATGTAAATGGATATAAAACGAGGGCTTACGTAATACAATCCGTGCTCTGCCGCCGCGAGCTCATGTATGTAATCATCCGAGGAGTCCGACTGACATTCAGAGAGGACAGGTGGTCGGGGCCCTGTCTTCTCTAAAGAGGTTTGGACAGGGCCCGTCATGGAGTCCCGTCGTCACAGTCAGTCAGAGTGCAAGTTTTAAAAATGCGCTTGTACAAGACTGTAGATTGGTCAAGTACCAAGCCTAGTGTCCGTCTTGTGACATTAGGATCATATCCTCGATATAAAAGGCGTTTGATGATTCTGACGCATTTTCGATAGTGATGTTGTCTATCTTTGATCCTTCTTATCTTGTTAATAATGTCACCATAAAATGCAGGTTATGAAATACCCAAAGTAATATACTCTGTTGCCTGTATTGGTCCGAATTTCAAAAGAGGTTGACAATACTTTTTGTAAAATTTCCAGAAAGTCTTTACTAGCCTGATAAGTGTAGCTGATAAAACCTCAAGCTGAAACTAAAGGAAACGTTTATGCAAGTGTAGCTGATAAAACCTCAAGCTGAATATAAAGGAAACGTTTAGGTAAGTGTAGCTGATAAAACCTAACACGAGAATAAAGGAAACATTTAGGTAAGTGTAGCTGATAAAACCTCAAACTGAAAAAATAGGAAACGTTTATGTAAGTTTAGCTGATAAAACCTTAAGCTGAAAATAAATGATGAAACGGTTAGGTAAAAGTAGCTGATAAAACCTCAAAGTGAAAACAAATGAAACGTTTTGGGTAAATGTAGTTGATAAAACTTCAAACTGAGACGTTTTTGTAAGAATATATTTTTTTGAATTGAAAATAATAATTGTGGTGATGCCTTACTACCACAGCCATATCTGTTTAAGTAGGGTTTCCAAATAAAGAAGGAAATTGATCGTCACGCGTGTAGGAAATCACATGATATAAGTAAATAGAATCACACAGTATACATGTATGCTGTTACATCAAAGTCCATAAATGTAATCATGGTATGCGGCAATACATATGAATCTAGAAATATTCAATGTGTCAACTGTGTTTGTGAGATTCCAAATGCGAAGAAGATTTGCACGGTACAAGATGACAGAAACCTGCATCGGAATCGTGACCGTCCGTCAAAACTTTTTAAAATTTTATATCAGAAAGGAAATTCAGAGTATGAAGTAAGAAGAAAAAAAGATTGCAATGTGTCAATTAAGGTGAATTATGAAACAGGTACGTACAGGTTTCCAGCAAAAGAGTCAGTATCATGTATTCATTTTGTTTGTGTTATTGGACCCTTATTGCCGATGAAGTGATAATTATTCTAACTATTTGAATCGATATGATAAAAATAAGATAAAAGAACAGAAATATTTTTAGGCTAGCACAAAATAACAATCGCATTACAGAAAAGGATCAAATGAGATGAATACGAACGAATTACACCTATCGAGATTACCAATCACTTTTTATCATGAATTGGTCAGATTTAAAATAAATCTCAAAGAATAGGGGGCATGGTTCTCCTCTATTCTTCCTCTAATATCGTCTCATGCATGTGTATTCCGTGATGTGACATTGTCATAAAAGGAATCTGATTTTACGTTAGATAAAGAAGGTCCTGGCGATAATCTCAAGAGCACTAACAATAGAGCACCGAATTGAGCATCGACGGACCCCTAGCAAGCTAGAGGTGGTTCCAGGTGCCCGGGAGGAGTAAGCATACCCTGTTTGTCTAGCCGCACCCGCCGTTGATGTTCACGCACGAAAATGAAAACAATATCCACACAAACATGCAATGTTTTAGGTTTTGTCTATATAAAAGGTGCTATGGTGACCATGTCAGGGAAAAAACATTAAAAACACTTATTGTCACATGTATAAAATTGTTGCTCATTTATTAAAGTCCATGACCCTTGAGTCAAGTACAACTTATAAACATATTTTCTGAACAAAAAAATTGATAAAACTAATAAAATAGGATTTTCACAATGTCACAGAAGCATGTGATGAATTTGATGCATTTCTAACGCCAAGTTAGAACAATTTGTTTTTATCATTGGCAATTTATGAATGTAAAAACAAATTCAGTTATGTGCGTTTTGCTGATGCTGTTTAGTTCTTCTTGCATTTAGAAGTACCAATATGACAACTGCAACGAGGTCTTGTAGAAAATATTCCTTAATTTCTTTTATTGAAAATATGTCTAGGTCATTTTAAGGTCACATTTGGGTAATTAGGAAAAAGGAAGAACTATTGCCAATTTTTGCACAAAAGCGATGGACACTTTTATCACAGAAAAACCCCAGTTTATACGGACAACCTTATCAATAATTCCCCAATGATGAAATAAACCTGCAAAACATGCAAACAGATCTGTAATGAGTTGAAGAAGATCCTGTAAGGTGAATATGTCGCAGGTGTGAAGTCTTATTCTCTTAGGGAGGCCGATTTCGGTTTCATATATCTCAAAAACTAAAAACTAACAGATCTGTAATGAGTTGAAGAAGATCCTGTAAGGTGAATATGTCGCAGGTGTCATTTCATTATTTATTTTAGTTTCTAAAATGTTCATGCCGTTATAATAACTTATAATTCTATTGAATTTGTCAATATTGAAATATATGTTATATAGTACCAATTTTATTGAACTAGACACGTGTTTCGGCTACTGAATCCTCGTCAGTCAAACAGTTTAAATAAAGTCAATGTGAATTTTTCTGACGCCATCTACAATATAAACTTTTAAGTCGGCGCCGGGTGCACATTGGTCTCCTTTCTTTCATGTGTTGTCATCAATGTTTAATGTTTATGTACGTCTATTACGTTTGTTTTATATGATTTTCTAGTGAATATTGTTGTGTCTTTTTGCGATTTGGAGTTTGTATGATGTCATTTATGTGTCACTTTCTTGCGGGTTTGTTTCGCTAGGTGAATGCAGGGTGGTCATGCTGGAGATCATTCCCTTTTCTTTTAATTTCCTCTTGCCAAAATGAGCGGCTCCAAATTTTGTGTAGGGTTTTTTTCAGAAGCGTATCTAAGTGTAAAATATGACCAAATATCGTTAGAGGGTAGGCGCAAGGAGCTTAATTCTAAATATGACCGAAAAATTATGCCGAAACCCCAGCTAAGATACCCCGTAATTATAGAAATTGAATCCTCGTCAGTAGTACTTCATGTCAAACAATTTAAATAAAGCCAAAGTGAATTTTCCTGGCGTCATCTAAAATACAGACTAATATAGACTATTCTAATATGACTTGATTCTTTTTCCCTATTAAGACAACAGACGCGAGCCGGGCTCTATTCTCCAATATAGGCCCTATAACGATAAGCCACGCCTACCCATTTTCTGAAAGCAGATAAACCGACAGGAACTGGTTTTTACCAAGAATCGATGTCTAAGCTTGGTCATCATTAGAATAGAAATAAAAAATGACAAGCCGGGCTCTATTGTCTCATAATGCCCTCGCGTCCTCAGCCAATCACATTTATCACCTCGCCGCTGACGCGGCTCGGTAATAAATGCGATTGGCTGAGGACGCTCGGGCATTATGAGACAATAGAGCCCGGCTTGTCATTTTTTATTTCTTAAATAATGCTATTGAATCGACCCTACAGGAAATTTGGAGCCGCGCACTCCTTACAAAAGAGAAACAGAAAAGTAAAAATATCAAACTAGAAGATTCTACTAAAATAAAGTTTTGCTTGTTTGAGAACAAAGGAAGGGATCTAACAACACCAGGTTGCAGCACCCTCAGCAAAACACCAAAGCACCAAATGCAAAAACACAGAGCCGACAAGCACAGAAAGAGACGCAAAAGGAACAAGAAACACCAACGCACAACACAGAAACATCAAACACGAAAGACTTCACATAAACTATACGAAGGAATAGTGATTCGTATATTTGCACAATTTGCTACTTGGATAGCAAATGGCCGTCATAGGGCGGCACTGATTTGAAATTGGTCTCGTTTCTTTCATTGTAGTCATTTGTGTTTATTTTTATGTCATGTTTGGTGTTTCAAGTTTTCGTGTCTATCATTGTGATGCTTCAAACTCCGTCATTATTTTGTCATGATATTTAATTGATTTTAATTGTTTTATCCTTCATTTTGGCGTCATTTTCTTAACATTTGGTAGAGCAATATACGGGCATTCTGTTTTTAAGCTTGTGCAATGTCATCTGTTTCCTTCCTGCTTATGTGTTATCTGTGATTATTGAGAGGTGCACTGCCTTGTTTGTCGTTATAGTATGTTTGCTCTTAGTTCCCGATCGTTTGCGGAAGTATATCAACGTCTATTCTCCCTATTTTATCTTATATCTGGGTGCACTGCAACGTCGTCCTTCTTAATCCTCCATAATGTACAAATATGTTTTCTAAAGCTAATCAGAGAAAACTTAAGCCTGAAACCTTCGTCCAATCTAAACATGAGTCCAAACTCGCGGATTCATCACAACAATTTTTGAATGCTAAGTCTTATTTTACAGAAAAACATTCCAGCTTCTTGCAAATGCACAATTTATGCAATTTTATCATCTTGATTAGCCATTATATAGCTCAGAGTATGCCCACCTCCGGTGCTTTCTAAAATTATTTTGAAATATCAATGTTGATTTTGATATCTCACATAATCTACTCAATTTCAAGTCTTAATTTAGTGAATGTGTCAGAAAATGAAAGAATCAATATAAATATTACTATGATATCGTAAAAAGATTCTTCTTAAAAAGACACTATATGAATACCCAAAAGAGCAATCTATTACGAAAATTCCGAGAAAAATTAAAGCCATGTACACACAAAACTCAATATTCTGTGTGATTCCTCACAATTTCTTTAAAATGGATATTATATTGATCAGAAGTTATATTGTGATACAAAATAATGAAGTGTAATGATTTCACCATCTAGTATACGCTTTATAGGCGATTAATGAAGCCAAACCCCATGAAATGTTCGATAAAATTATACAGTAAAGATGAGAAATTACAATATTTTACAAGGTCCATCATTCTTATTGATTCAAAAATTGTTTTTTTTTTAAAGATATGACTTCTTTTTCTCAATCGATGCAAAATATACATACTTTTAGAACATCACTATCTATATCATACATTATCAAAAATACCCAGCACCTAAGTTTCCTGTCAATTTTTCGAGCATTCTCTCATGGATCAAGACCACAACCTTGAGCCTTTTTGAAAATTTTTCACTGGTATTGAAGTTATTTTACATGTTACAGTCTCCATTAATGAAAATCATTATAATTTCTAATTCATAACTTGAAAATCTATCAACTGACCGTTACCGGTTTTTCTACCATGTTAGGTATGACGTAATACGAGTATGGACCTACTTTAAACGTCTTTAAGATTTGTACTTGCATTTTGTTAATTTTTCATGCAATTGTAATTCAATTTCACCTGAAGGATTGTGATTTTCAAGAAAAGATTTTTTAATATCCTTCATTCTTACATCTTTTCTTAGGCCAAATACATGTAGCTCAGTCTGTGACTCCCCGATATGATAATAGAAGAATGACCCCTAGAAACAGAACTTCGGTTGTTGACCCTACGGCACAGAGAACGACAAGGCACTTTAAGACCCTCCCATCATTTACCGATCATCAACATAAAGAAGTCTGTGGGAAAAGTTCCTACAAAAATGCTTTCTACACTACACTAATCACAGCCCTAGTTGTTCTTTCGTGTATTTGTCTGGCTCTTGCAGCTTACTTCACGAGAAAAAGATTAAGGCGCTTAAGGTAAGATACCTTTTAACATATTTTTGAAATAGCTAAAATAATGATTATTATGTTAGCATCTTTTTTAACAGCACCACAAGCCGAAAACTCGGCTGGCAATTATTCGTATGTGCCTCTAAAAAATCAAGGCTATTAACATTGGTTTTACACCCGTCCAAAGTCGGCACCGGTTACCCATTGGTCTCGTCGGTTTATGTGTAGTCTTTTGTGTTTGATGTTTACATGTCGTGTGTCTCTTTTCCGTCTCGTGCTGTACTCGTCTTTTGTGTTTTTGCATCGGGTGTTTTGGTGTTTTACTGTTGATGCTGCAACGGGGTCTTGTTGGAGATCTCCTCCCTTCTTCTTCTAGAAAAAAAAAACTTGGAAAAAGAGAAATAGAAATCAAAGCTTTAGATTTTTCGACACTTTACTCTACAATCCGACATTCTAAATTGAAAGAAATACTCGCAAATATTATAAGCAATTCGTTTACAAGCAAGAACGACAATTGCACATACAAATTTATTGTTGTTAACTATGACAAAACCTACTTTGTAAAAGAAAAGTCCGATTCTGAAAATAAGTACACTGAAACAGATATTATTAAGATCTTAAACTTCCTGATCGACAACATTTTTGTGGTGTTTTGAGGAAAGGTCTTCCAGCAAATTGTCGGAATTCCAATGGGGACCAATTGTGTCCCACTCCTTGCCGAAATTTCTCAACTCGCACGAAGCTGAATTCATTCAATCTTTAATCTCTGAAGGGAAATGATACTTAGCTTCTGACTTCAACTTCACTTGCAGATACATAGACGATGTGTTGTCCATCAATAATCCAAAATTCACGGATTACCTCAGCAGAATCTACCCTTCGGAGCTTGAAGTCAAAGAAACCGCAGAGACAAATAATTCAGCATCCTATTTGGACATAATGTTGTCCTCCGACAAAGATGGTCACATGAACACCTCGCTCTATGACAAACGTGACGACTTCAATTTCAGCATCACAAACTTTCCTTCTCTGAGTAGCAACATCCCTTCATCGCCTGCTTATGGTGTGTTCATATCTTAGTTGATACGCTATGCCAGAGCAAGTACCAAATATACAGATTTTATTCGCAGAGCTAGGCGTCTTTCAGATAAGCTTCTTAGTCAGGGATACGTTTGTGACCGACTAACATCGTCACTGAGGAAGTTCTACGGTCAATATGGGGAACTCGTCGTACATTATGATGTCCCATTCTCCAGAATGGTGGATGATATTCAGTCATGGGCCATTTGTACCATTCAACCAAAGATTATATCTTCCAAATAGAAGTACACAGTCAATTGTGTCTCATATGAAAGTTTACATGAAATTTATGTGAAACGAGCACGAACATGAAATTTACATGAATTTTTTTTACATGGAATTCATGTGAAATTTCTGAAATGAATTTTATGTAAATTCAATTTTGCATGAAGGTCACAAAGAAAAATTCATGTGAAATTTATGTGAAGTAAATTTACGTTAAATTCATGTGAAGTAAATTTATGTTAAATTCATGTGAAATAAATTTCACACAAATCTTATGTTAAACTTTTTATAATAAATGTCGATGGGTTCCAACTCTATACCTTCTTGAAGAAAATTCCAAACCAATTTCCATGTACCAGACACGTGTTTCGAATATTAAATTCTCATCAGTGATGCTTCCAGTGGAGCCACCAAAAATAATTTTAGTAGCACCCTCTTAAATTCATATGATGCTCATTTCATATGAATTTCTCATGAGGCACAATTGGCTATGTAACCGGATGTTACAATTCTACCGAATTAAAGCGATGGGTGCTGCATGCAAGCAGGAGATGCTGACTCTTCCTGGGCACCTGGTCTCACTCCCATATTTGGAGTTCGCTTCTTTTCATGTGGTGGAGGTTTTTGTTTGTTTGCTTTGGTTCCTGTTTTATCCTGATTTTGTATGCCTTCGGTTTATGATTTTCTGAATTATCGATTTTGTGCTGTATATAGGGATATGGTCATTATCAATATTTGTCATACTCAAAGTCTGATAACTGTTATAACTTTAAAGCCGGACTTCCACTGTCGCGAATGCAGAGGCGATAGAGCTACGATTAGGTGATTTTGTTTAATCGTAGCGTATTCTCCTCTCAATCGCGGGCATTCTCGTTTCATCGTGTCATGTTCTCCTGCATTCTCCTCTGTTCGCGGCACCGACGAGAATGCTTGGAACTGTTTAAAACATTCGCGTCTGAATTCGTATTCGCCTCACACTCGTGGCACATGCGCAGCGCATTAGCCATGCATTCTCTTCCATTCGCAGCGCGTTCTCCTCACATTCGCGTGCATTCTTGTTCCCAAGGTGAAGGAGAATGAGCCACGATAGAGCCCCGATAGCGCCCCGACAAGAAAGGATCTGACGTGATGAGAATGCGCTGAGAATGTGACGCGAATGAAAAAAATCAACGCGAATCAGCCACGATCTTGACACGATAGTGACACGATATTGCTACGATAGCACTACATACACACACGAAAGTGACAATGTTAAACGCCTTTATATTCAATAGCATCATTTAAGACCAGATAAATTTACAGCATGGACCAGACATGCACGCTTCGCGTACTCAACCCTCGTCAGTGATCTTCAGTCTAAATAATATAATATGGCCAAAAAATGTGAAATTATTATGTCTAAAATGTACCGAAAGATGAAGCAAAATGGGTGGGATATGATGCTACAGGACCCACGTTTTAGGAATTTCAAGAAATTTTGTAACAGAAAATTTCAAATGCGATGAAGAGACAGACGATCAACCGAAGTTGATCGAACTTGGCTACATGTGCCCTCGGGGACCCTTGGTCCACCAGCAGTGACACTCACCAAGTAGTTCAAATGATTAAGCGTCTTTATATTTGAACTAATGATAATTATCTAAGAGTTGATGTAAAAGTGTGCGGATCAATTTTTTGAAAACTTTGACAATGCCTTAAATTTCAAGAGAAAACAACCTGGAAAGAGGTCAAAGTCAACAAAGGGTATTGATGGCTCCTAGATATGTAAAATGATTTTGAGTTTGTTCATGTCACATTCTTGTCATGATCGCAGCGCTATCGGGTTATCTCCTGCATCGCAGCGCTTTCGGGTTAAAGTCGTGCCTCAATCTCCTGCATTCGCCTCTCATTCGCCTAAGTGTGATTTTATCGTGGCACATTCGTGTCTCATTCTTCTCTATTCTTATCACACTCGCCTCACTATCGTAGCGGACGCGTGGCATATTCCTGTTGCATTCGCGGCGCTTTCGTGTGCCTATCGCGCCAAGAAATACTTCATGAGAATAGACAAGAATGTGACACGATTGTTCATTCGCCTCTGATCGTAGCTCATTCTCCTCTACATTCGCGACAGTGGAAGCCCATCTTAATCGACAGACAAAAGTTTAAACTAGTTACTGACCAAGTTTTGTTGACATAGACCACAGAATAAGGAAGAAACTACAAAATGAAAACGGACTCCTATGATTTATTTTTACTCAACATTAGCTTGTCCACTATCTAACACTGAAGATGAAATTGAATGGCTTCGCCTAGAATGCTAAAGTCAACTACATTGCATATTAGATTCTTAAATCAACAAAACATAATAGTTTTTACTCTAATTCAGTTGATGTTACTCCCTTTTGCCTGTAATCAAAATGTTCACCTGTCATCACTAATTCAATGAAAGCAGTGGACAAGTTAATGTCGAGTAAAAATAAATCGCTAGATTCCGTTTTCATTTTAGAATTTCTCCCTTATTCTGAGGCCCAGGTCAACCAAACTTAGTCAGTACCTAGCTTAACCTTTTGTCCATCGATTAATGTAATATAGTAATCATACTTTGAGAATTTTTATTTTTCCGAGATTTTTTTCCGACAAGAGTGAAACACCAGTGTTACATGTATAAGCCTTGATTTTTTAGTAGTGCATACGAATATCCGGACGATCTTTCCGCCTATTAACAGCACCACATACACTTGCATGCGAAGATTCAATTATTTCAGAAACAGATCTCCAACCGGCTAACACAGAGCAGACACGCACAGAAAGAGACGCAATAGGTACGCGGAACACCAAATCACATAGAAACATCAAACACAAATGACTACACATAAACCAATGAGACCAATAATTCATAATGCGCATTTCTACAAATAATGCCTCATAAGTCGTGCATTCAGTGCTCGTTTTGCCTGGTGCCTGGTGCATAACAAATTGGTTTGGAATTTTCTTCAAGAAGGTCAAGAGTTGGATCACTTCTAATATGAAATTATTTTTGTAAATCGGTGTTTCTATTTGTGTCTCGTACAAAATAAAACTTCAATAATCATTCATCTATTAATAATTCATAAAGATATATAACATGAATAGAATGTCCGCATTTCTTAAATCACAACGAGGAAAATAGTTCAAATGCCTCCACGCAGCGAAATTAAAACAACATATGAACCATTTACGGAGAAATTAATTTCATAGAAAGAAGGTAGGAAAAAATGAAAGATGAAAATATTTTTCATATGTCAAACTTATTTCACTATTTGTTTACGAGTTTTTGCATTTTGTTTTTTCTACAGGAAGAAATCAACACAAATTCTTCAAAGTAGGCCAGATGAAATAATA
Organism: Pinctada imbricata; assembly: GCA_033119305.1. Classification (NCBI taxonomy): domain Eukaryota; kingdom Metazoa; phylum Mollusca; class Bivalvia; order Pterioida; family Pteriidae; genus Pinctada; species Pinctada imbricata. Next base: position 4,686,973 of record VSWD01000012.1, on the reverse strand, counting down.
TTCAATTTGGTAAAAAGAAATTTCGATTATTTAATCAATTCATGATTGTATTTGAAATTTTATCCGACATACATTTAGATATGTGAGAAGCTTTTAAATTAATGCTTTAATTATTCTACTTTCTTATTCTACAGGACAGAATGCAATCTGAAAACTATTCCCACTATGCGACTATAGAAGATACATTTGACTTAAAAGCAATGGAACACTATACAACAGTCTCAGAGCCTCACTATGCTGAACCATTGCAGAGTGATTCACTGCATGATGATACTGAGACAAATCCATCATTTCCAGAAACAAGGAAAACTGCAGTGAACAGAAATGTTCAAAATCAAGGATTTCAACAGGATCTTTTAAAACTTTGCAAAAGTAATTATCATGAAAACATGAACCAAATGGAATCACAACAATCACAGGAATCATACATTTCAGACATTCATAAACATCGTACTTGTGATTCAAGACTGTTGCGCCATTCAGAGTATTCAAGTGAATACTTCCAACTTGAACCGAAAGATATGAATGATGACAACATTAATCAAGAAAACAATTTCTCTCCTAAAAATGAATATTTTCAGCTCGAGGTATCTAGTAAAGGCACCAAAAAGCACGTTAATGAGATTGAAGATCAAATAATTCTAGGGTCAGAATCTAACGAATGCAGTACTCATTGTGCACAGGATATTTCTGAAGCAACAACACCTATGTTGTCTGTAAATGAGCATTTGAATTCTTCAACCAACTTTCTTACATCAATGACAGATCTACAAAGGACAAATGATGAGTCATCGCTAATCATGCAAACTGAGGGAAATACAACGGATAATCGTTCTCACAAATGTCACATGGAGTCAAGATCCAATGCCCCGGATGACGGAAGTGGTTACTTTGTTCTACTTAAAAGGAAAGATTTCCCCGACCAGCAATGAGAAAATTGATATTTCCAAATGATGTTTTCTCGCTTTGTAGGAAAGGAATATCACATTTCTTAGTGGAATCCTGAGTCTTTTTTGAAAAACAGAACAGAACATTGACCATCACAGACGGACATGTGCATCAATATACCATATATTCCCCGCCATTTTTCTAAAAGTTTTTTTCCTTTAAATGTCTGGAAACCAGAAAATGTTTTTTTTTTGCAAGTTTCAAATTACATAAATCTGCGCATAACACGAGCAACACGAGCAAAATTCGAGCTCGACCTGTATGTCTTGATGTAAAAACTATATCTTATAATCATCAAAGAGGTACTTATCAGTTATTCAGTCTCAAAGTCGAGAAGGCAAGGAAACATCATTAATCAAAAAACATAAATTAATTTTCTGAAAAAGGGTTTCTTTTAGACAAACAAAAACCACAAAATATTGCATTTTTCCCATTTTTAGGGTGCATAACTCTGCACATAAATGATTGACATGACCTAAATTCAAACTTGATCCGTACTTCTTGGTGATACAGCTATTTCTAATAAATGAAATGATTCTATGTAACTGTTTTCCTTTAAATGTCCTGAAACCCATTGTTGCACGGACAGACGCATCGACGGACATGTACATCACTATATACATGTATCCCCACCATTTTTTCGGGGGTATAAATATCTTAAACAAGAAGACTCATCAGCACTCTTATAAAACATATATTAATGTCAAGAAGATACTGTAATTTCAAGGGATAAAAATTGAGTTCACCAAATATCGAACAGAAATATGAGCCTAATTAACGTATAAATCGGCATGTTTCGCATGTTATATATTAATATTAGGAAGCCATGGTGCCAATCTATTTGGGATTTTTTAACTCAAAATAATAAGTAAGACAACCATGCCTCATAAAAGATTGAACTTAGCATAACATTAGAATGAAGGAAAATAATAGTGTAAACACTGGATAAACAAGCAAATGTAAACGTCTTCAAATTGAATAGCATCATTTAAGAACAGATAAATTGGCAACGTGGACCAGACATGCACGTTTCGGGTACTTAACCCTCATCAGTGATCCTAAATCTAAACAATGCAATATGCCAAAAAAGTATGAAAGTTACTATGTCGAAAAAGTGTACCGAAAGACGTAGCAGGATGGGTGGGATATGATGCTACAGGACCCACTTTTTAGAAATTTCAAGAAATTTTGATAACAGAAATCTAAAATGCGTTGAAGAAACGATCGACCGAAATTGATCGAACTTGGCTACATGTGCCCTCGGGGACTCCTGGTCCACCAGCAGTGACACTCACCAAGTGGGATAAATGTAAACGTCTTCAATTGAATAGCATCATTTAAGAACAGATAAATTGGCAACGTGGACCAGACATGCACGTTTCGGGTACTTAACCCTCATCAGTGATCCTAAATCTAAACAATGCAATATGCCAAAAAAGTATGAAAGTTACTATGTCGAATAAGTGCACCGAAAGACGTTGCAGGATGGGTGGGATATGATGCTACAGGACCCATTTTTTTTAGAAATTTCAAGAAATTTTGATAACAGAAATTTAAAATGCGTTTAAGAAACGATCAACCGAAATTGATCGAACTTGGCTATATGTGTCCTCGGAGACTCCTGGTCCACCAGCAGTGACACTCACCAAGTGGTATAAATGAAAATGTCTTCAAATTGAATAGCATCATTTAAGAACAGATAAATTGGCAACGTGGACCAGACATGCACGTGCAAAGTTGCAATTAAATGTTAGAAATATTTTGCCGAGTGTAAACCAAAAATGATGAAATAGATATTAAATATATCAGCTCCTTAAGCAGTTTAACGTGAATATGGGTAACATACATGTACATGTAACAGACATCACGGCATATCCGTTCAGTCTGAGCTATTTTGCGCCGTTCCTCATACGGAATTGAAGGCTTATGTGATTTAACTATTTTTCGTGATACATGGGTGTATTATTGAAGGAAGTGTGGTTATATTTTAGTACAACACCTACTCATAACATAAGGAAATATACGTAATTTTATCAAGACTAGGTCTTAAGGTGAAATTTTAGAGTCTTAGTTTTATGTTTAGATCACGTTGAAAAGATCGTAACTTTACTTAATAATGTATTTGTAGTCTATTGTGTTTTATGTTTCTATTGATAAACGTCTTCCATTTAAGAGCACATAAAATTACAGCATGGACCAGACATGCACGTTTCGGGTATTTAACCCTCGTCAGAGATTCTTAATCAAAACAATGAATCACGGCCAAAATCTGTGAAAAATATGTCCTTAATACACCAACACACGTAGCAAGATGGCTGGGATATGATATGCTATAGGACCCAGGTTTCCGAAATTTGACAAAATTTTGTAATCAGAAATTTTCGAATGCGTTTGAAGGAAAGACCAACTTATGTTGTGTGTTGGTTTTCATTGTCCCTTTTTGTCTCTTTCGGTACTTGTCTACTCTGTGTATTTGCAAGGGATGTTTTGGTGTTTTGCTGAGGGTTCTGCAACCGATTGCTGTCGGAGATACCCTCCTTTCTTTTATAATACAACACGTCCTTTCTTTAATAACACAACACGTGCAACGTTATTTACATGTAACAGTTCCACCTACAATACATTCTAATTTGCACTGCACTCTGGGTATTGTTCATTAAATAAAGTTCCTTAAACAGTTCCACCTACAGTACATTCTTAATTTGCACTGCACTCTGCAGATTGCCGTCCTCCGTGTTTCTATGGTATTGTATTATTGACTCCGTTTATTTGTCTAATTTTCTTTTTCACGTGAGGAAGTTCTGTTGTATATGTGGATTTTTTAAAAAGAATTTGTTAACCTTTTCGTGAAATTTTAGAGTTCTGTTGTATATGGGGATTTTTTTAAAGAATTTGTTAATCTTTTCGTGAAATTTTAGAGTTCTGTTGTATATGGGGATTTTTTTTTAAAGAATTTGTTAACCTTTTCGTGAAATTTTAGAGTTCTGTGTATATGGGGATTTTTTTTAAGAATCTGTTAACCTTTTCGTGAAATTTTAGAGTTCTGTTGTATATTGGGATTTTTTTCAAGAATTTGTTAACCTTTTCGTGAAATTGTAGAGTTCTGTTGTATATGGGGAATTTTTTTTTAATTTGTTAACCTTTTCGTGAAATTTTAGAGTTCTGTTGTATAAGGGTTTTTTTTAAAGAATTTGTTAACCTTTTCGTGAAATTTTAGAGTTCTGTTGTATATGGGGATTTTTTTAAAAGAATTTGTTAACCTTTTCGTGAAATTTTAGACTTCTGTTGTATATGGGGTTTATTTCTTAAAGAATTTGTTAACCTTTTCGTCCTTTTTCGATTCTGATTACTTGTTTTGTGTCTGACTTTCATTCACTGGACCAAACGTTATATTCGAATGACGAATTAAAAGTTACGAACGATACTACAAGGTCATCCATCCGAAATGTGATTCAATATATTGATTGCTAAGGTTTCTTCGATTAATGTCAATATTTCCTCATAAGAATCCAATGTCATTCAAATAGCCAACAGATATTTAAAACAATTGTTTTTCAGGAAAAAAAGCCAGATGTCTCCCCCTCCCTCTAAGTGACTTTGACCTTAGGCCAAGATGATGTGAAACCTTTGAGTTATGGGCAATATCATACTAAAACATGAAAGTGATTCATTATATTGTTTGAGGTAAAGCCCAAACATGATTAGCATTTACCATTTCATTATAAGCATATTTAGTGAAATTGAGTTTGGTAACATGACCTTGGATATAGGTGGTCTGAAACCTACTTTGTATGGATCATGAGCAACAAAAGAATGAATTAGTGATTGGATACACGGTTCAAAATATAAAGCCTTAACGTGATAAGCATAGACAATTTCAGCCTGGGCATGATTAGCACATACAATTTCATTACCAAAGTAAGTAGTGACCTTAATCATGTGACTTGGGAAAATGTGATAAGAAACATTTAGTCCTGAGAAACAACATACTAAAATATGAAAACAATTGTAAGAAGGGTTCAGGAGATATAGCCAAGACAAGATTAGTACGTACAATTTCAATAAAAAGAACTAAATGCTTTTGACCTTGGGCACATGACTTCGGGTCAAGATGATAAGAAATCCTCCAATCCTGAGCAACAGCATACTTAAGTATCAGAGTGATCCAGTATTCGATTCCACAGGTATAGCCCAGACTCAATAGCATTTACAATTTCATTTAAAAATGTAAAACTTGACCTTGACCTTAGTCATATGACCTTGGATCAAGGTGGCGTGAAACCTTTTGGTCATCAGCTCCATCATACTAAAATATGAAGTGATCTGATCACGGTTCAAAAGATTAAGCCTGGACATAATACACGTAACAATTACAATTTCATTTAAAATATACTAATTGGCCTGGACCTTGGTCACATGATCTAGAGTCAACGTGATGTGAAACGTTCAGGTCATAAGGAACAACATACTAAAATATGAAAGCGATCGTGCAAACGGTTCAAGAGATACAGCCCGGACATGAATGCATGTACAATTTCATTAAAATTATACTACATGACCTTGACCTTGGTCACATGACCTTGGGTCAAGGTGATGTGAAATCTTCGGGTCATAAGCAACAACATACTAAAATATGAAAGTGATCCAGCAAACGGTTCAAGAGATATAGCCGGACAGGAAGGTATGCATAATTTCTTTAAAAATGCACTAAATGACCTTGACCTTGGTCACATGACCTTGGATCAAGGTGATGTGAAACCTTCGGGTCATAAGCGACAACATACTTAAATAAGAAAGTGATCCGGCAAACAGTTCAAGAGATATAGCCCGGACAGGAATGCATATACAATTACATTAAAAAAGTACTACGTGACCTTGACCTTGGTCACATGACCTTTGGTCAAGGTGATGTGAAATCTTCTGGTCATAAGCAACAGCATATTAAAATATGAAAGTGATCCGGCAAACGGTTCAAGAGATATAGCCCTGACAGGAATGTATGCATAATTTCATTTAAAAATGCACTAAGTGATTTTGACCTTGGTCACATGACCTTGGGTCAAGGTGATGTGAAATCTTCGGGTCATAAGCAACAACATCATAAGATATGAAAATGATCCGGCAAACGGTTCAAGAGATCCAGCCCGGGCAGGAATGTATGCATAATTTCATCAAAAATGCACCAAGTGACCTTGACCTATACTAAAATATGAAAGGATCAAAGGGTTCAGGAGATATAGCCCGGTCACGATGTGTGACAGACGGACAGACGGACGGACGGACAGACGGAGGACGAAGGCAAAACCATTATGTCTCCTCCCCGTTGGGGGGGAGACATAAATATTTCAGAATATGGTGACTACTTAATTTGTCTCGTTCATTTATGTGTAATCTTGTGAATTTAGTGTTTTGATGTCGTCTTCTTTCCCTTTCCGATCTGTGATGTGAATGTCTTCGCTGTGTGTATAGGGATGTTTTGGTAATTTGCTGTGAATGCTACAAACAAGTCCTGTTCAGTATTATATTCCTCTTTCTTTTTGACTACAGTAATCTATTGTTGCACAAAATTATCAACAAGGATGTCATTCTGATCAATGTACGGAAATCCATCTGAAATCAACACTGTGAATTTTATCACCTTGATCAAGATTTTTATCTATGTCAGTTCTACGTGTAGGAAATGCTTCAATTGGAAACTAGATACCAAGAAATATTACAAAAGACTCGAGCCTACAGATAGTTTTACATTTTATTGTTCATAACATAACATGTTACAATAATACACATGTCACAAAATTAATATACATAAATTGATTTCTAATAAAATTACCACCATTCATTTCACAAATAATTAAAATAATTAAATCGTTTCTTTTTTCAGAAGAAACACCTTCTAAAAAACTATATCATGTATTTATTCTGAAGCATTCAATTTGCATACATCCTTTTAAAACTATTAACATGAGAATTTGTAAGTATTCTGAATGACAAAGACTATCTCATGATACCTCAAGAATTAAGACAGGTTATACTGAATACTGAATATAATTTAGGTGGGGCGACGATGTGCAACGATGACATTATATGAGGTAAAATATCAAAACTATATCGACAAAAACCTCGATTTATCGTGAACTCCTTTCTTTATTTTTTCTCATAATACGATAAAAGCAATCAAAGCAAATTGATCTCAGCTGAGCAATTTACATACATTTTTGTATTTATTTAGAATAGAATGAGATAAAGAAGATCATGATGACAACCTAATCAGCACTCACAACAGAGCATCAAACTGAGCATCGACGGACCCCTAGCAAGCTAGAGGTTGGACAAGGTGTCCGGGGGGAGTAAGCATTCCCTGTTTGGCTAGACGCAGCCGCCGTCGATTTTCACGCAAAAAACTGAAAACAATATCTACACACCATGCAATGTCTGAGGTTATGCCTAAATAGAAAGTACTATGGCGACATTGTCATGGAAAGACATTTAAAACACTTACTGTCAAACCCATCGCGGGAAACTTTTTTACGAGCTTCACACCTCAAAGGGCATAAGTGTGACATAAAGTGAGATAAAGAAGATCCTAACGACAATATCAACAGCACTAGAAATAATACGTTTCCTTCATTGAAAATAATAATCTCAAAAAATCCTCTGTGATCAATTATTGATTTGTTGCACACATATGTGCAGCAATAACTGAAATGCATAACTTATAGGCCTACCGTGTAATCACAAAATCATTCAACTAAAGAAAAAATAAGCTCTCTCTGCAAAGAAAATAGGACGTCCAGCAAATAGGCATCCAAACGAGTCTATGATACTACGAACCTTGATAAGCGTGAGAGTTAAGCGTATCTTATCCGGATAACATCATTTGCTAAAAATGTGACAGATGGCCGTCCTAGATCCGCACTGCTTGCCTATAAGTCCCATTGGTTTATGTGTATCTATTTGTTTAAGGTGGATTGATGTCGTGTTTGGTGATCTTTTCCATTTTGCGTCTCTCTTTATGCTTGTTGTGAGTGCTGTTTAGATTATCGTCAGATCTTCTTTAACTCATTTGTGTCACACTTATGCCCTTTGCCGTGTGGAGCTCGTAAAAAAGTTCCCCGCGAGGGGTTTGACAGTAAGTGTTTTGAATATATTTCCCTGACATAGTCGCCATAGCACTTTCTATATAGACATAACGTCAGACAGTGCATGCATTTTATATACTGTGTTCTTTATCGTGCATTAACATCGACGGCGGGTGCGGCTAGCCAACAGGGGATGCTTACTCCTCCCGGGCACCTGATCCCACCTCTAGCTTGCTAGGGGTCCGTCGATGCTCAACATAGTACTCTATTGTGAGTGCTATTGAGATTATCGTCAGATCTTCTTTAACTCATTTGTGATCTATCAGATATCAGTAACGGCGCATTTTGACAGCGCCACTTGCAATGCATTCTACAAGGCCTTCCGCACTTGCAGTAAGTGTTATGAATATATTTCCCTGACATTGTCGCCATAGCACTTTCTATATAGACATAACGTCAGACAGTGCATGAAGTTTATATATTGTTTTCATTTTCGTGCTTAACCATCGACGGCGGGTGCGGCTAGCCAACAGGGGATGCTGACTCCTCCCGGGCACATGGTCCCACCTCTAGCTTGATAGGGGTCCGTCGATGCTTAATTTTGTGCTCTATTGTGAGTGCTGTTGAGATTATCGTCAGGATCTTCTTTAACTCATTTCAATCACCCATGTGTTTTTGCAAAAAGGTGTTCAGTGATTTGTTGTATATGCTGTAACCCGGTCTTATTGGATATCCTGTCATTTGTTTTACATTACCAATTGACGAAGTTCATATCATATCAGGTATTCTAATTTACAACAAGACGTACGTTTCAAACATTTATTACACGACACTATCAACAATTTTTCTTAGACTGATTGGCAACAAAAACCCGTTTTACGACAATTTACCATATTGAGTTGGAATGATAAATTACGTTAATCAAGAAATCCTAAGCATTCATACAAAATAATTTTCTGCGTAACGATAAACCAAAGATTGAAGCGGGATAACTCTAAACTTATGATGAAACAGATTACTACATTAATGTTAAAACATTGATGTGACGTCATGCCATTGTTCGAACGGTCCGAATTTTACCTTTGACTGTCCAATATCAAATCTAGGTCGCGTTTATTAAAAAAATATACGCGACCTAGATTAAATATTGGACAGTCATAGGTAAATGTACTTTGACATCTACAGGACAACCGTTACAATCCTTATTAAGATATCACATGACAAGAATTCCATGTATCGTGGTACTGACTATTCCAATTTTTGCTATTTTTTCCGGAGTTGACATAATCCAGCACAATCTTAAATATCTAAAGAATCGGTCGTTGTGTCGGTAATTATAATGTAAGAGACACTATAGTTCAGTCCGGTTTTTTTTTTTTTCTTTTTTTCCGATCTTAATTTTTTTCCCCATCTTTTTAATTTTACTTTTAATTATGATTTTTGCTCGACTTCAAGTAGTCCGAAAAACCTTACCTAAATCCAGCCTTTGACGGTTATTTTGATCCAGTCCCCCAGCCGCCCCCCCCCCCCCCGGTGAAAATAACCGTCAAAGGCTGGGTTAAGGGCAGGTTTTTCGAACTAGACTCCATCAAAATATCTTCCTGAATTGTTTCTTACATTTAACCTTACATATAGTAATTTGAACGTCCCCACTGATTTCTTATCGGTATTTCGGCACTATATTATTTATTGCTTGATCGGAAAACGACAATTTTGGACACACTCCTTTTTATTCTATATCTCCAAAGAAGCTTCAACTAAATCGTAGTCACGCAAAGTATTCTCGTTGATCTTTTTCCCAAAAATTGCGTAAAATTTCGTATTGGTTTACGGAATCTGCGTCATAATTTGTCACAACTTTCTTTTGTAATTGAAAATTTCATCTCCGTTATCTTCTTTTATAAACGACTCCCTACTGCTAGTAGCGAGAATATAGAACCTGGAGTGATTACATTTCGTTAAAGTAAAGGCAATTAACATAATAAGAACAAAGTCAAAGGTCATGCCACTTTGAATAGTGATCAATGTTTTAAGTACGATATACGCCTCAAACTGTCCAATATCTTTAAGAATGAATTGTTTTCGGCGTATATCCAATACTTACATGAATACTTTTTTGCGATATAGCATTTTCTTCCGAGAAAATATGTTGGTTCAATTTTCACATTAAATTTTTATTTTTGCTACCTAGGAAAATGATTCATTTTTTTCTAAATAACTTTACATCTATCAAAATTTAGTCCACTGGTCTCATTGTTTATCAATAATATCTTGTTAAATTAAATTTTACTAGTATTTGACGAATGATTATTTATTTCTTATTTAGATAGAAACAAGAAGTACGCTAAAAAACAAAACCAAAAAATGACAGTATCTATGAATAATAGTTTTGCCTTTTTGTAAATAAAAGATGCCTTCAAAGTAAAGTGAATTATGATTTCCAGACCAACTGAAGCAACAACTACATTACAGTAAAACTTTGCTTTCTCTCCAACCCCTTAGAGCATCCGAATATTCTGCGCGACTCGGCTCGAAATGTGCGCTTTTGCCATGCATAGATGAAGGGATTTACAATGCAATTCATAAGGCCAAGGGTACACGTCAGCAAGCTAACATCGTAAATCTGAATTGATAAATTTGAACCAAATCCAAACTGACAGATATGATAAGGCAACCAGCACACGATAAAACAAAGCGTGACTATCCCCATGATTTTACCATTTCTAATAGAACGGCGGCGGTCCCGAATTCTCTTGGCCGACGCATTGACGCCTGTAATCTGGGCTGGGCGAAAGTTTTTATAGAACTCTCTGGCTTTCATAAGAATTTTGGAGTACAAAACAACAACAATAAACATAAGTAACAAAACATATGCGGAATACGACCAATAAATCCAATCGTGATATAATTTTTCGTAGATGCATTCTTGGATACTATCCCAACGATTAAAGCCAAAGTTTGGGACCAGAACAAGAGGCAGGGGAAAGACCCATGATACCCCTATCATAAATTTTATTTTCCTTTTTGTCATAACCTTTTCGTATTTCTCTCTGTAGCATATTGCGATATATCTTTCAAGCGTTGTGACGGCAATAACAGACTGTGAAACAAAAATTAGCAACGTGACAATTTGTTCAACAGCCATGCAACCGTAAAAGGATAGTCTAGTAAGAGCACCATCGGTGAAATAGTTGACAGCATAGGTACCAGATGCTAGAGATGAAATCAGATCTGTTATGGCCAAATTCAAAATGAAAATGAAAGTGCTGTTACGTAGCCTCCTGGAGTTGAAATAGACAAAGACAACAAATCCGTTTCCCCCTCCTCCGACAATGCATACGAAAAGGGCGATGATTCCTGCTGCCAAATCCTCGTTTTCATCAACACCGTCTTTATATTCCCTCGTGGGTAATGATGTTGTAAGGAAGGAACTCGCATTGTCTAATTTGAAAAGAGAATAAATACATGTACCGATATTGTTTTTTCTTACTTTGATTCTTGTAAATAACATTAACAGTGGGCACAATAATGATGAACTTGCACGCTAGCCCAGCAGGAAAACTAAAAACCCTGCAGGAAAATAAAAAAAAAATCCGACAGAAAGGTAAATATCTGAGGTACCGGGTGTGCACCAGGTAAAAGAGATATGGATCCTGACTCAGAAAGGTACCCCCTGCCTGATGGTAGTATTCATTTTGAGGTACATTGTATCTTCAAAGACGGGTGGGTGCAAAAATGAGCTAGCGTGCAAATTCATAATTATTTTGACCACTGTTCATTAATATACATCATTTAATCTCAATATATGGATGACACCATAAAACTTCTAATGAAATAAATTGAAGTTACTTTGCACTTCTTTTTTCCATTTGTGAAACATTCATGTATCAGAGCTTGTTTCGATTTTTTTAATTTCACAAATTAATTAATGGCTACATTTTTACAGCAATTTATTTACTTTTCATTTGATTAATTTTAGCCTACATAAAAATTATTTGTGCTACGTTTTTAATATAAATACATGTATAAGACCAGTTTTAAAAGAATACACACCACAAAAACTACCCGTCCTTTTCCAAAGTTTTATTTTTGATAAACTACGTATGTCTAATTAAGTCGAAAGCGTGTTACGTGTACGTATTTAACTACTCTGATTTCACATTACGGAGTGATATCAAAGTTTCATTTTCACAATGGCTTTCACATTTCTTTGTCTTATTTTTTCAACTGCTATGTTCCTTTATTGTGTAATCCAGGATAACCACGTGTACATGACGTGTCAGATGGCCGTCATAAGTCGGCGCCGATTGCCCATTGGTCTTCCTAGTTTATGTGTAGTCATTTGTGTTTTATGTTTTTCTGTGATTTGACGTTCCTTGTACCGTTTGCGTCTTTTTCTGTGCATGTATGCTTTGTGTTTTTACAATGGGGTTTTTTGGGGGGTTTGTTGTTGGTTCTGCAACCGGCTGTTGTTGGAGATCCCCTCCTTTCTTTTGTTTACAGTAATTGAGGATATTATGTATGGGTGCTTTCGTTTTTCTTTTCTTAGAGTAGTCGCTTTGTTTTATTTTTTTCTGTAGTCTTGTTGAGTGTTGTTATGTCAATTCTTTTGAATATTTCGACCGAGTTATTTTTGTGATTTTTGTGATGTAATCTGTTTTTTATTACATACTATGACAGAGTTTCGAATAAAACTTCATCGATGAGAGAAATTTAAGCAATTTTAAATCATTGTGTTTAAAATTTTCAATTTTGAAGATGCAAAGAATGCAAAGAATGCTAAGATTGCTTTTGCAAAAAAGAAAAGATACAAGTAGGTCAGGATAGTAATAATGGAAGTGTTCCAACTCTTTACTCAACCAGTTTTAATGCACCAGACACGTGTTTCGGATAGTAAATCCTCATCAGTGGTACTATATTAAATGCCCAAGTGATTTTCAGACAAAGCCAAATGTATTTCAGTGGCGCCCTCTAGTTTTATTTTTTTGAATTTAAATAGGTGCATTCACTTTGCAAAGAGTGTGCGGCTCCAAATTTCCTGAAGGGTCTATTCAGTAGCATAGCTGAATATGACCAAAATAGCATTGAGAAATGCTGCTACATGTAGGCTGTTAGCCTCCTTTCATTGTATGTAATGACAATATTCCGAAATAGCAAAATGATATATATTATAGGTTAAACGTTTTCATATTCAATGGCATCATGTTAGAACAGATAAATTTGCAGCATGGACCAGACATGCAAGTTTCGGGTACTTATAGTCTAAGATTACCTACTTTAATCAATGGTTTAATGTGATGCATTTAACAACCACCCATTCTCCTAAAATTGACAAAACTTACCTAAAAGACGGGTTTGGTTAGTCAAATTAACTCCACTTAGCAGTGCATTCATGGTGTCGTGATTCTCAAAAAAAAAAACGTCACTAGTTGGTATACATTTCGTTGTACCTCTATCTTTTCCCGTGATATGAAGGATTGATCCAAAGATGCAGCAGAGTCCTAGAAGAAAATGATAACTAACAAAACGGTTTTTTTTTTTCTCAATAACACTGCCAACAATACTTGTGTAGATATTGGGATTAAAAGGAAAATGGAAATACTGAATTAAAAAAAAAAACTCTTTACAGTTACCACCACAGGGATTTACCACACTCCCCGGTTTCTAAACTTTCTATGGATAACCCATAGTAAATACATGTAGAGGAACTGGGAAGCGCGATAAATCCCTGTGGTTATCACGCATGTGCTTTATTTCTACAAGAGTATACATCGCTCAAACATAGTAAACATACAAACTACAAGAAATTGGTGAGTGAAAGCCAACCACAAAACCCGATTCAGAATTCAAAATAAACAACACGAATTCTTAATAAAAAAATATAAATAAAACGGAACTTTCTCGCGAGAAAAGAAAATCGGACAAATAGCGGAGAGAAATAGACCCGTACTATAGAAACAATAGTACGGAACTTGCGCCAATGTTTCCAGAATGTTGGGACAAAAATGGTTTTTTTTATAATAATGTGTCGACTAAAGTTATCAGATTTACAAAGGGAAATAATCTATAGTCTCAGTTGTTGCACATAGAATTTCAATTAAAAAAGCTGATCCATTTTGAATTATCGGAAAATAATAAAAAGAAGTCAGAGTTTCAAAAATTCTACTTAGTTACCATTGCAGATGCGCGTATTTAAATTGAAATCACTTGTCTATATCTGAATGATTTGGAAAGGGAATTATCCTCTAGAATAGACAACAAAAGACATGAAGAATGTTAACAACAATTAATTAATATTTAGATGCACTTAATGACTTTCGCTGAAATCATTACAATAGAGTATATTTAGTATATGGTGCTGAAATAAAGTTTTGAAAATTGTTTAATTTAAAAACTTTATTTCAGCGCAATGTAGTAAAAGCTTTTATCAATTCAATAGAATCATGCACGTATGGTAGGTTTTCACTTACTTTAAAATGCTTCCAAATGATTGACCAAGTTGTAGTCCAGGTATATCCAGGTATGATTGACCAAGTTGTAGTCCAGGTAATTATATGTAGCCACGTGCATTCACGCTTAGATAATGCAGGAACCATGTTACACAAATAATGTCTGACTCTTTGAGAGCAACAGGACACCAGCTGGAGACTGTTTGACAGTACTTTAACCAGAATGCTCGACCAATTATATTATATGGGTGTTATTTCCGTATCATACTGCATATTCACAGTTAATATAAGGAACCTAATTTTAAGACAACAACAAGTCACTTTATAATGAATATGATGAAGAAGAAAGCAAAGTACATAGCAGTAAAAAAACTAAGATCACAATTTGTATGAAATATAAATTATAGGTCGTCTTCAACACGACTGTATTGTAGTAAGCACTACAACAGGAGCACAATAAAAAGACATTAAAATGTCTGCATAAAAAAATAGATTGGTTTGTATGCAGTAGCATCCAACTTTTTAAAAGATGGAACACTTGTTAAATCATATAATAATCCTTGCAAAAAACATATATATAAACAAAAAATACATAAGATTTTTCCAACTATCAGAATTTTTAGATATAGGTTAATTCATACTACTTCATCGAAAAATCAATATATTTTAACATAAAGAAATACTTCATTTTAAAGAGTAGATGGAACTTGTTGTCACACATATTTGATAACAATGAGTAATATTTGGTATAAATGAGTGTATGAAAGGTTTACCTGTATTTGTCCTCTCTCTCTCTTTCACCTTCTTTCTTTCACTAAAAACCATTCTACTTATTCATTATATTAAGAAATGCTTGACTTGTATGTAGAATGAAAAAAAAAATGAAAAAAAAAACATTTAAGATGGATATGTTATAGGAAACCAAAATACCTATTTTGTACGGCTGGAATGACGGGTGTTGCTAGCAAACAGGAGATGCTTACTCTCCCTGGCACCTGATCTCATCTTCATTGGGGATTCACTGTTGTTCCTTCAAAGACTTTTTAGGCTGTCGTTTTATTGGGGTTGCAATTTATTTATTTATTTTTTATATCTATTGATATTTTTTTATTGATCTATTGATCATGATTTTATGGTTTTGATTTGTAATTTATTTATCTATTTTTATTTCTTATATCTATTGATTGCATGGTTTTGATTTGGGTTGTATGTTTGAATCATTTAACTGTCTCATTTGTGGTCGTACTTTCTTTTTGCATTAAGTATATGTTGAACAGGGTTGGAACATTATATTTCTATTCATCGTACATTTATGATTTTGACTTGACTCACTCCCATATTGGGAAATCGCTTCTTTTCATATGGTGGAGATTTTTCTTTGTTTGCTTTGGTTCCTGTTTTATCCTGATTTTGTATGCCTTCGGTTTATCATTTTCTGAATTATCGATTTTGTACTGTATGTTTGGATATGGTCATTATCCTTATTTGTCATTGCAGATTTTCCTTGGGCAATTTTGATCTTATTAGGTCTTCCGACTTCCGTCGGAAGACCTATTGTTTTCGTAACCGTGGAAAATTGGATCAGCGATTTCTCAAGAACCCTGTAAGCTAGGACAATGAAAGTTCTCCAACGTTACGTTTGGAGTAAAAGCTAGATTGGTCTTTTTTATTTTTGGTCTCTGTTATTTTTTTATCATGTTTTTAGTAGATTCAAATATTTGACGGGAGCGTCGAATTACTCAAAAGGACCGAAAATTTCATGTTTTGCTACTTGTAAGCTTAAATATCTCGTATTTTGCTATCTACAATTTCCATTCTTTTTGAAAGTCGACAGCCATGCAAGATATGAAATGCTAGATGCACACTGTAACGATTTATTACGATGACGTCCTTCACCGTCCTTCATATTTCCAAATTCAGAAGTTCATAGGAGGAAGACACTTTTTTGCTTATAATAGTAAACAAAAATTAAGCTTATGAAGTTTCCTAAAAATTTCAATAATATTATTTTTTATCCATATATCTGTCTTATTTAGTCTTTCTGATTTTTCCTATCTCTTACTGTTGAAAAGATATGAGCATCGAAATTTTGAGTTGGGTATTTCGATACACCTTAACGCCAACAGATCGGGCGCACACTAAAATTGGTAGTCCGAGTCCGACTCGAGAAAAGCAGTGTTGAGACTTTCAAATTCCGATTTCACGGCAATGATGAATATGCATTTCATGAATACATTTCGATATACACAATTTGATTTTAAAACAGTTGATTAATTTAGAAGAGATCAGCTACAAACCAGAATTTACACACAAAAAGTGGTAGTTTGATTCCGATTTCTAACCTACAAACCTGTTTCTAAACTTCAATAACTATATTTTGAACATCAAGTTTAATTTCTAATTCTAGCAAACGTTCGAACATAATTTTCGGTTGGTTTATTTACAAATTGATGAACAATTTCTCCAACATTCTTCCCTCTCCTCGTTTTTCGAAAACAGTTCTGTTTATGTTGAACGATGTCGCCATGATGGAAATTCAAAATAAACTTTGAAAAAAGGGAAGGGGGGGGGGTCCAAATTTGAACCTGCACAGCGAGAACCTCATGGTATTTTTATATATATATTGAACGTAACTTGTTATTACCATTTCTCTTCTCAAGAAAATTGGTTCTACAGCTACGAGCTCGCCTTTTTTATGGGGGAAGGGGGCAGGAAGAATTTGCAAAAAAAAAATCCCGGCTCTGAAAAATGCTGAAAAAAATATTCCGGCCCAAAGGGCCGGCAATTTTTTTTTCCCGGACCATGCAAAAGTAAGGATACATTGCATGATATGGAAATTTTTGCTGGCCCTTTGTGCCAGACAATTTAAAGTCAAAAAATTAATTAATATAAATACAAACTGTTGACATAGCTGTATCTACCAGAGACCTAATACGCATAGGCACAAAAATCTAGAAAAGGTTCTATTTAAACATCATACAATCTGTCTGAAATTCGCTAATTGCAAAGAGACATTTTAAGGAACGGTTATTAACTCATACTCTGTAACAGCGGGGAGTTTAACTTACACAGACATTCACAACATTTGACAATTTGTTTAAATCCGGCCCGAAGAACCGGCGAAAATTTTTCTCCGACTCTGGTAATGGCTGAAAAAAATGGCCTGCTCAGTGTTGTGGGTCATGCATTATTTTAGTTTTACTTTATGTGTAGGTACACATGTACTTAATCATGTTATTTAATGATTTCATAATGTTTCTTTCTAGATTTTACTATGTCATGTTTATTTCATTATAGAATATTCCAGTATGTTCTTTGTTACATCATTATCATCACATGACTGTGATTTCTAGAATTTACTCTACTGTATTGTTAATCATTTGTAATGAGTCATTGTTCTAGAAGCTTCTGGTTGATTCATTGGTATTAGATATAAATACATGTACCTCCGAGGAACTGTGTTGAGGGGACATTCGTACACATTCGTAGACACGATTCATTCATCTGTTCTGATGTGCTGGGACACTTTATTTGTTGAGACTTTAATCCATTTGACAACGTTTGGACACCGATCTTTCGAGAACGTTTGTGATTACCGGAAACCATACATTCGATAGACTTTGTGGACCGTAACGGACACTTTGATCCGGACATTGTATTGTGAGTTGTAATCATTTTAAATATATATATTTTGTACATAATTAAACTTGTAAATTTATATTCTGTCTTTGTCTGATTTTTGCTGGCGTTTTGGGGTATTCTGACCCATAACAGAATTGGGGGCTCGTCCGGGATAGTAATCTCTGCATATTTGCATTTTTACGTAAAGTTCGTTTTTTGAAAAAAGGAAAATTCTCCAAACTTTTGCCAGCAGAAATCAATCATGGTATTTTCGGTCACTGAATTTTTGAAATCGCCGACTGTAGATGAGTTCGAATCATTGAAAAAAGATGATTTGATTGGTTTAGGTCTTCACTTGAAGTTAGATGTAAAATCTTCTATGAGAAAACAAGAAATTAGAAATATTGTGGCTAAAGAGCTTTTAGCTAAGGAAATCTTTTCGTCATACGATTTTCCTGTTGAACCTGTTTCAAGCGAAACCAAAATGTCAAAATTTGAGTTTGAATTAGAGAAAATGAAAATACAATTACAATTTGAAAGAGAAGAAAAAGAAAGACAATTTGAAAAAGAAGAAAAAGAAAGACAATTTCAAATTGAAAGAGAAGAAAAAGAAAGACAATTTGAAAAAGAAGAAAAAATAAGACAATTTGAAAGAGAAAAGGAAGAAAGAGAGAAACAGGAACGTATGCACGAGAAAGAACTCCAGTTTGAGTTAGAAAAGTTAAAGTTAGAGAAAAGCGATAAGGAAAATCCTGTTCCTTCGCTTGTCAAGTCTGAATTCGACGCCGCCAAAAACATCCGATTAGTACCAAAATTTCAAGAAAAGTCCGTGGACAAATATTTTCCACATTTTGAGAAAATCGCGGCCAATCTGAAGTGGCCACGTGATTTTTGGCCAACTTTATTACAAAGCGTACTTATTGGCAAAGCAGCTGAAGTGTACTCGGCGCTCAGTATTGCTGAGAGTTCAGACTATGACAAGGTCAAGGACACGATTTTGAGAGCATATCAGTTAGTACCTGAAGCGTACAGACAAAAGTTTAGAAAGTACAAAAAGTTTGAAAATCAAACATATGTTGAATTTGCTCGAGAAAAAGAAGATTTATTTGACCAGTGGTTTCGATCTAAGAAAATTCCCAATTCATTTGACAATTTGCGTCAAATAATTCTGATAGAAGAGTTCAAAGAGTGTGTACATCAAGATTTAAGAACTCATTTGGAAGACAAAAATGTTAAAACTCTTGAAGAAGCCGCTGTTTTGTCTGATACGTATGCTCTCACTCATAAGAAAAATTTTGTGTCAAAAACTCAATCTAGCGATAGCGCAAAAACTTCAGATTTTCCAAAGAAAAATTTACAAGAGTCTCAGTCGTCCATTAGTTCCCAGTCACCATCTCAAGGTGGTTCTACGTCCGGTCCTAGGTCCGAGCGTTCTGAGGCATCCCCAGGGGTGGGGTCGCTTCCTACATGCAATTATTGTAAGAAAAAAGGTCATGTTATTGGTGAGTGTTTGAAACTTAAGAAGAAAAAAGAACTTAAGTCACAGGCCTGTGCGTCTGTTAGAAATGATAGGAAAGCCTTAGATTCGATTTGTTCTGACACTCCTGAGATTCAGGGTTCTAAGTCCAGTTCTGATGATTTTGTGGAGGATCATTATAAGCCCTTTTTGTCACAGGGATTTGTTTCACTCAGTGATTCTAGCGAAGCGTTGCCTGTTCAGATTTTGAGAGATACTGGTGCTGCCCAGACTTTATTGTTAGAGGGTTCATTGCCTTTGTCTGAGCACACTTTTACTGGTAGGTCAGTTTTATTACAGGGTGTGGAGCTAGGCGTCATTGATGTTCCCCTTCATGAAATTTATTTGAAGTCAGACTTAATTACTGGACCTGTTATCGTAGGTGTTCGACCTACTCTTCCCGTTCAAGGCGTTTCCTTGTTGCTTGGCAACGATTTAGCTGGCGGCAAAGTTGTAGCCGATCCGATTGTTTGTGAGAAAATCACGTCCGATGTCGTGTCCGATGATGAAGACGACGACTTGTATCCAGCCTGTGCTGTTACCAGGGCGATGGCCAGGAACAGACTGAAAGAGGCTGCGAGTACTTCTGCACTTAACGAGGACCATCCCTTCGAAAATATAGACCTTTCTGACACATTCATGTCTACCATTGATGACGACGTACCTGAGACGTCAGTACCACTTCATGAAGACAAGTCTCCGACAGTACCTGGTGATGATTCCCATCCGCCATTAGAAAGAGATACAGATGCCTTAAGCCGTGAGCAGCTCCTCTCCGAACAAACTAAAGATCCGGAGATCATCCGACTAAGCAAGAGGGCCCTTCCCCGAGAAGAAGCGGACAAAGTCGGAGAGTGCTTCTACATACAAGATGGCATCCTAATGCGGAAATGGAGACCACCCGATGCACCCCCTAATGAAGTGTGGCGGGTCGTTCACCAGATAGTGGTTCCAGTAGCGTATCGCGGGGACATCATGAGTTTAGCTCACGACACACCCATGGCAGGTCATTTAGGTGTCAATAAGACTTATAATAGGATTTTAAGTCACTTTTACTGGCCTAAGTTGAGAAAAGATGTGTCTGAGTTTTGTAAGTCTTGTCATAGTTGTCAGATGGTAGGTAAACCCAATCAAGTTATACCACCTGCTCCCCTCCAACCCATTCCAGCCTTTGAGGAACCTTTTAGTAGGGTGTTAGTTGATTGTGTAGGTCCTTTGCCTAGGACTAGGTCAGGAAATCAGTACTTACTGACAATTATGTGTACTTCGACTAGGTTTCCTGAAGCCATACCTCTTAGGAATATTAAGGCAAAGACCATAGTTAAGGCCCTTACAAAGTTTTTCAGTTTCGTAGGTGCTCCCAAGGCTATTCAGTCAGATCAGGGTTCGAATTTTATGTCAGGATTGTTTCAGCAGGTTATGCATGAGCTAGGTATCAGGCAGTATAAGTCTTCTGCGTACCATCCTGAGTCCCAGGGGGCACTTGAACGCTTTCATCAAACCCTTAAAACTATGATGAAAACATATTGTCACCAGTATGGAAAAGACTGGGATGAAGGGGTTCACCTCGTGTTGTTTGCGGCACGAGAAGCGGTTCAGGAGTCCCTGGGGTTCAGTCCCTTTGAGCTAGTTTTTGGGCATACGGTCAGGGGGCCATTGAAGTTATTGAAGGAAAAATGGTTGATTGAGACTAGCGATTTGAATCTCTTAGACTACGTGTCTAATTTCAAAGAGAAATTATATAGTGCTTGCAAATTGGCTCAAGAAAATCTCAAAACATCTCAAATGAAAATGAAAACATGGTATGACAAAGATGCTAGAAACAGAGTCTTTAAACCAGGCGATAAAGTTCTTGTATTTTTGCCAATCCCTGGTCATCCTTTGCAAGCTAGATATTTCGGTCCTTATGAGATTGAGAGCAAAATTAGTGATGTTAACTATGTGGTTAAGACACCAGGTCGGCGAAAAGAAAAAAGAGTGTGTCATGTTAACATGTTGAAAGAGTATTTTGATAGAAGTGACCGAAATTTTGTAAAACCAGTTTCCACTTTGGCCAATGTAAATACATTAGAAAATTGTGTTGAACCTGAATGTAATGAAGAGACTGTCGAAAAAGACTTCGCTCAAAGTGTCCGTTTGAAGAATTCCGAAATTCTGACAAATCCGGAAGTGAAACTCGGACATTTGACCGTGCATCAAAAAGAGGAAGTGCACCAATTAATGCGGGAATATACGACCATCTTTCCGGACGTTCCAAAAAAGACGAATGCATCTCATCATGACGTCATTGTGGGTGATGCGTCACCTATCAAACAGCATCCCTATCGGTTAAACCCGATAAAGCTTCAATACATGCGGAAAGAAATTCAATACATGCTTGAAAATGACATTATTGAACCCAGCAATAGTGATTGGAGTTCCCCATGTATTCTTGTTCCGAAGCCAGACGGAACTTACCGATTGTGTACGGACTTTAGAAAAGTCAATTCAGTCACCAAAACTGACTCTTATCCAATCCCACGAATCGATGACTGTATAGATAAAATTGGCAGTGCAAAATTTGTCAGTAAATTTGACTTGCTTAAAGGCTATTGGCAGGTCCCGCTTACCGAGAGAGCCAGAGAAATATCGGCATTTGCGACTCCAGATGGGCTATACCAATATAAAGTAATGCCCTTTGGTATGAAAAACGCACCAGCCACATTCCAGAGGATGATTCATTCGCTCCTAAATCATCTCGAAGGATGCGAGGCGTACATCGATGACGTCATCATCTACAGCGATACCTGGAATGACCATCTCCGAATCATGCGTACCTTCTTCGACATACTGGCGAAAGCAAACCTCACAGTGAACCTTGCGAAAAGTGAATTTTGTCATGCGACTGTAGAATATTTGGGTCACAAAGTAGGTCAAGGTTTTGTTACTCCTATCATGGCCAAGGTGGAAGCTATTTCAAAGTTCCCGATTCCTACCAATAAGAAAGAGATAATGAGATTCTTGGGAATGGCAGGATTTTACAGAAAATTTTGTCCAAATTTCTCGTCAGTTGTTGGTCCACTTACCAATCTGTTACAAAAGAGAGTGAATTTTGCATGGACCAATGACTGTGACGAATCTTTTAAGAAAATCAAATGTGTTCTTATGAATAGTCCTGTCCTGTCAGCTCCAAATTTTGATAAGCAATTTAAGCTTACTGTTGATGCCAGTGACGTAGGAATCGGGGCTGCTTTGTTTCAAGAAAATGATGATGGTGTAGATAGAGTTGTTTGTTATTTTTCTAAGAAATTGACAAAATGTCAAAAGAATTACTCTACTATTGAAAAAGAGTGTCTTGCATTATTGTTAGCTTTACAACATTTTGATGTTTATTTGAATGTTACTTTACATCCCATTCTTGTGTATACTGACCACAACCCTCTCACATTTTTGCACAAAATGTCAAACAAGAATCAAAGACTTACAAGGTGGAGTTTATTGTTGCAAGAGTACAATATCATTATTAATCACATCAAGGGCAAAGACAATGTGATTGCAGATGCACTATCAAGAGTTTCATGAGTGATTTTTGCAGAGTTAACCACCTAAGTTTTCATTGACATTCAAACTTTTTTTAAGGGGGGAGGTGTTGTGGGTCATGCATTATTTTAGTTTTACTTTATGTGTAGGTACACATGTACTTAATCATGTTATTTAATGATTTCATAATGTTTCTTTCTAGATTTTACTATGTCATGTTTATTTCATTATAGAATATTCCAGTATGTTCTTTGTTACATCATTATCATCACATGACTGTGATTTCTAGAATTTACTCTACTGTATTGTTAATCATTTGTAATGAGTCATTGTTCTAGAAGCTTCTGGTTGATTCATTGGTATTAGATATAAATACATGTACCTCCGAGGAACTGTGTTGAGGGGACATTCGTACACATTCGTAGACACGATTCATTCATCTGTTCTGATGTGCTGGGACACTTTATTTGTTGAGACTTTAATCCATTTGACAACGTTTGGACACCGATCTTTCGAGAACGTTTGTGATTACCGGAAACCATACATTCGATAGACTTTGTGGACCGTAACGGACACTTTGATCCGGACATTGTATTGTGAGTTGTAATCATTTTAAATATATATATTTTGTACATAATTAAACTTGTAAATTTATATTCTGTCTTTGTCTGATTTTTGCTGGCGTTTTGGGGTATTCTGACCCATAACATCAGAAAATTGCTGAAAAAATTTTACCGGCTGGCAATAGAATTCCTACCCCCCCCCCCCCAAAAATCAAATGGTTGCTCACCAACAATTATCGGTTTGAAAATTTAATGTTACTGCTATTTGAAAACTTAAATATATAATATAAACAGTGGCGTAGCTACCATATATGCTTGTATGCTCAAGCATACACATCATTTTCACAAAAAAAAATTTTTCTTTGAAATACAATAAATTTTCACTAATTTATCACTTCATTTTCGTTAGAAGGTTCTCAAAATCATGCTTATAGAAAAATAAAAATGATAGAAATTTGCAATGAGGCATGTTTTGAAATCCACAGGGCAAACTATCAGACATATGACCCCAAGAATTACTGGAAATTTGCCCTCTATTATCCATTTATTGATCATTTGACAAGTGAATTGGAGACCAGCTAGGCTACTCGAAAACGAAGGCAGATTCCTAGCTCAATTTCTCATCCCAAACAACTTGCAAGGTCTAACGGGGGTTTATATATAGACATATAGAAGAAAGGGTTTGTATTGAGGAAAGGGTTTGTGACCAAGCGATGATACCTCTCCCCTGTGGTTATTAATGTTAATTTTAAGACTTGTCTGAGCTTCCATTAAAATCAAACATCATCACGGTTTTGTACCGAAAAAAAAAATCATAAGTACTATCAAAAGGACGCTATTTTTACTATATTAGGTAGAAATTTAAGGATAATCTGATCTATAATTTCGTGGTCTAAAAGCAGGGAAATGGCCTCTGCTGTGTTCTTATCTTCAAAACTTTACCGGGGGGGGGATGCTCCCGGACCGCCCTAGTGCGCTCGCGCCTTCGGCGCTCGCACTGTAAAATCAAGCATACACATCTTTTTGGGTCTAGCTACGCCACTGATAAATACATGTAATGTGACGTCCTTCATATTTCCAAACCAAAAATTGTATAGGAGGAAGACACTCTTGTTGCAACCGCAACAAGAAACCTTTCTAGTTACCTTTTCTTATTCTAAAATTATGTAAAAGTCAGCTGTAGCTATATATTGTGTTCATACATTTTAGCACAATGTCTTCACTAAATTCACATACCGTCTACCCTGAAAAGTCAGCTTATATCATCTACCTCACGCACTCGCCATATCATATCTGATTCGGATCTTATTTCAATATAGGAATCTGGATACACTGACTTTCTGTCTCGCAGTATTATATACACCATTATATCAATGGTAGTAACATGGCGACATTGGGTTTTTTCTACTTTGTTTCATGTCGACTTATTAAAAGAGTTCATCTTCAATCTTTGTACTTTTTCAAATAATCCCTAACACAATTAATATAACATCCTTTTTATTTATAAATCATTATTTCACTGGATTAATCTCTTTTAAGAAATATAGAATATTCTTTGTAAGAAGTGTAATATTTCAGATTGAATAACTCTCAATATTTACATATGCCCATTCATTTGTATAGAATTTTCATTGTAATTATAGGTCTCAATATACCAACAAATGGATGAAAACTCATCTGTGAGAGGCAGATTTTGAATTTCTAAATTCTGTTGCCATGGCAACCAATTGTCACAAATAATTTTTGATTTAATTGAAAGTTAGTATGTAGCAGAATTTAAATATACATTAACATATCAGCTATATGCTTCCTGTAGTGTTGGGATTGTATATAATGAGTGCCATTCTAACCATGAAAAATCACCAAAAATGATGAAAACCTACCCATTTTCAGCTACATCAGATTTCGTTATATGAATTCTTACACCAGAAAGACAAGTTCCATCTTTTAGACAAAATCTTACAGTTTTCAAAAAGGTCTCATTTGCAATAGGTCGCTAGATTCATTTTCTAGAAAAATCACCACACATGGACAGCATGCTACTTTCAACTCATCATTACAGGCTTATAAGGGGATTCCCCATTTGACACAGAGCTAACCCTGATTTCATAGCGTACAGTCTCGAATCCAACTAACTGAACAATTTCACTGCAGAATGGCCTCCTCTATACATTGAAATAGAAATAAACAACATTAACACTATTCAAATTCAGAAATACACGATTTAATGTAACCCCTATGTTAACCCTGGTAACATTAGTGACGTATTTTCAAAGCGCACGGTATATTGAGACTTTAAGGACTTGGGTTGTTTTTGTCGAATAAACTTTATTTCAATTTTACGCAAGTTTAAGACTTTTCGCACTTTACGGTTCCAAGATTTGTGCGTTACGCATTATACTTATGTCGCAACACACTGTCGAAAGACCCATGACCCCCCATCCCAATACCCCCTATGTGACCTTAACTGCAATACAACACAATACATAAACATGTTCAGTATAAATAAATCTTTATGCTCATGTTATCATATACTTAGTAAAGAGAAAAAGGGGAGTCTAAATGTCATTTATGTATGGCGGTTGCCATGACAACGACAATACTTTGTGGTATCGGAGACCGATTAACCATTCCGCTATGTACCGACAAATGTCGAAAAGACTTTTCGCATTAAATTTCCCATCATTTGGATATGGTTGCTATGGTAACCATAATTTCTCATATATTCCATCATATACATGCAATGATATTTGCTGAATATATTGATACCCATCACTATACTGTATACCCTATAGTTCTGTAGCAGTGGTGTTCCAAACATACCATGATGGCAGAAAATGTACTGTCTTTTCTCAAAAAGTCATTACAATACAGGAGCAGCATCAATTTTCATGACAATCAAATTTTTTTCAATTTGAGAGAATTTCATAAATATTGGTATATTTAGATACAGCAGGGTCATGACCTTTATAATACATATAGTGTTACCATGGTAACCATTCATGAAATTTGAGACTGCAGTAGCAATGTATGCTTAAGGTCTCAATATACCAACAAATGGATGAAAGCTCATCTGTGAGAGGCAGATTTTGAATTTCTAAATTCTGTTGCCATGGCAACCAATTGTCACAAATAATTTTTGATTTAATTGAAAGTTAGTATGTAGCAGAATTTAAATATACATTAACATATCAGCTATATGCTTCCTGTAGTGTTGGGATTGTATATAATGAGTGCCATTCTAACCATGAAAAATCACCAAAAATGATGAAAACCTACCCATTTTCAGCTACATCAGATTTCGTTATATGAATTCTTACACCAGAAAGACAAGTTCCATCTTTTAGACAAAATCTTACAGTTTTCAAAAAGGTCTCATTTGCAATAGGTCGCTAGATTCATTTTCTAGAAAAATCACCACACATGGACAGCATGCTACTTTCAACTCATCATTACAGGCTTATAAGGGGATTCCCCATTTGACACAGAGCTAACCCTGATTTCATAGCGTACAGTCTCGAATCCAACTAACTGAACTTTTTCACTGCAGAATGGCCTCCTCTATACATTGAAATAGAAATAAACAACATTAACACTATTCAAATTCAGAAATACACGATTTAATGTAACCCCTATGTTAACCCTGGTAACATTAGTGACGTATTTTCAAAGCGCACGGTATATTGAGACTATAGGAGTATAACCGCGGTGGCGTGGTTTGAACTATGACGTCATAGTAACTTGGTTTGATTTGAACTTTGACGGTACGTAGTAACAGAGCCTTAGCAACGGAGTTTTATTCGTCTTTCAACGTCATTTAAGCGTGAAAAACTGGAATGTAAATATATATAATAACTGTCTTTTGGAATGTGATTATACTGTGATAACCTACAATGGATCCAGGAATTATGTTTCTCATAATGCGCTAACGCGCATTATGGAACATAATTCCTGGATCAATTGTAGGTTATCACAGTATAATTATACTGTGATAACCTACAATGGATCCAGGAATTATGTTTCTCATAATGCGCTAACGCGCATTATGGAACATAATTCCTGGATCCATTGTAGGTTATCACAGTATAATCACATTCCAAAAGACAGTTATTCTATAATTCTAATTCATTCTGTTTGTTTCACGCATTCTGATTGGTTCACAGGATTTCTACAAGCATGTATAACGACGATATACATGCCGCAAACCGACTCACTTGACATACTTCAAAATCTATTCCTACCTAAATTTGCAAGTTACAAGCTTTTGCGCACTTTTTGCGTATGACGTCATGCTTCCCTTTGTTCATCGCTCCTGTGACGTCATGCTGTGACGTAAAACTACAAGGTATGAGCTTGTAAATGGCGTTCTCCACATGTAAACAACAGAACAAGTAAGTTTATAATTGATAACACGTTGATTTTTCGCCATTGTAATAAATACGAAGCAGTTGTATTTCATATTTTGCAGCGCAATCATTTCAGTTGGTCGTTATTAGTCCTCCGTAGCAACGTCGCCTCTAAAGCAATAAATGAGACCTTCTGAGGGGTATAAAGAGTTAAAATATGTCACATAAATTAGAATAGGGATAAACGTACTGTGTTTTGTGGTTCCGACAGGTATATGTTGGATATACTGTTGGAAACATACGTTATACCGTCGGGGGCAAGCCCCGACGGTATAACTGCGTTTCCAACAGTATATCCAACATATACCTGTCGGAACCACAAAACACAGTACGTTTATCCCCTAATTAAAAATAAGGCAGTTGATATTATACTATTGTTCCATGAGTGGTTGAGAATCAAATCCAAAATCAGAATCTAAAAATCATAATCAGTAGGCATACAAATACTTGAAAAATAAATAAAACAAAACGATAGTGATGAAAACTCCTACAGTGAAAACAGCGTGACGTTTTGAAAAAGTGGCCAAACAGACAGAAGCAATGACACAGCACCATAAAGATCCACCAAGATCAACACTAAGAAACAGTTTCCAGCGTTTAGTGCAAGAAATGAATTTATAGGTGTCGCTGTTAAAACGCGCTGATTTTAAAATAAGTTAAAGTGGGGAAAGTGACAGTGCTGCGCGTGTGATCGTGTGGTGCAGTGACGTCATAGAGTCCAGTCAAGGTATGACCCTCTACACTGACCAGCAATAGACTGACAGGGCCTTACACCGTCGCCGCTAAGGGTTCAAGCCGCAGCCACTGAAAGGTCAAAAGTATCCAATGCTGAATATAATAATGTGGAAGGGTTCCAACTCTCTACCTTCTTGAAGAAAATTCCAAACCAATTTACATGCACCAGACACGTGTTTCGAATATTTTAAACATCAGTGATGCTTTCAGCGGAGCCACCAAAAATAATTTCAGTAGCGCCTACGTCTTCAAATTGATAGAACATGATATGAAATTAATCTTCATTCATTCTACATTGAATACAACGGCGGTATAAGATCCTGCGGCGGCGGAGGCAGCTGTGGCGGTGGCTGTGGTGGTAGTTGTGGAGGTATATGTAGTGGTGCAGCAATGTTTCAATACGCAGTACCAGAGGAATCAGATCACTCCTCCTCCATCACCGCCATCGCAGTCGCCGCCGCCACTAGCGACCGCCGCCGCAGGATCTTTTACCGCCGCTAAAAAAATTAATGAAGATTAATTTCATATCATTTTCTATCAATTTGAAGACGTAACATTTATTTATATTTATAATGATGCTATTCAATTTGAAGACGTTTAAAATTTGATACTTTTGACTTCTCAGCGACGGCGACTTGACTTCCAGCGGCGGCGGTGTTAGGCCCTGTCAGTAATAACTTGAAGGTCATTTGCTGGTCAGTGAAGAGGCTCATACCCGGATTGGACCCTATGCCGCTACTGCATCACACGAACAGTGTGGTAATATTGGGTTGTGCCATTTTGAGTATGGTAGAGAACTGTCACTTTCCCCCTGCTAGTTAAGATTAAGCATTTTCTTATCTCACATAGATTCATGTTACATATATAAAATACTTGTAAAGAATGTACGTGTATGTTGCAGAGACCATTGCAAAATGCGCGAACACTCGTACCTGTTTATGTACAACAAAATTAATAATTGAAGCCACGCAAGCAACGGAACAAAAAATAATAGGAAACAACTAATTCTAACATTACCTTATATTTTCTCCTTGTATGTACTATAGAACTCGCTTAGTTTACTTCCAGTCCGCTAAGCACCACCCATTCACGTGTTTAAGAACTCTCCCGGTGTAAAATCTCCAACGAACGTCCAGTCTGATAAGCTCCACACATGGTCATCTGCAGACCAATATTAGAATAGAAATAACAACTAGCTAGCTGTGATTTGCTGTCATACGTTTGTACGCAAAAACCTTCACATCATTTTCGCAAACAGAAAAGAAGAGAGAAAATTTCTTCCTCGGCAGTGCCAAAAGAAGGGGGTGATCATGACAAGAAATAACCCGAAGATATCCTAGGAAGCAGCGATTTCAATACATTTTTCAACATTTTGTCAGGATGAGACATTCGAATTTACACACAATGATCTCTAAAAAGAAAGGCATACGGTCGATTGGGAAGGAAGCAAAGCCGTCAACACATTTGAAAAAAAAGCTACGATGTTTCATGTTTCTACATCTTAGATATGCATTTCGTTTGCAACATTTTTAATGAAATCTTACATGCTATCCTGTCCGAGCTATATCTCTTGAATTGTTTAAAAGATCACTTTCATATTTTGATATGTTGTTGCTAATTACCCAAATGTTAAACATCACCTCGACCCAAGAACATTTGATCAAGGTCAAGGTCACTTGGTACATTTTTGATAAAATTGTAAGTGCTATCCTGTCCGGGCTGTATCTCTTGAACCGTTTATTGAATTACTGTCATATTTTAGTATATTGTTGCTAATGACCCAAAGGTTTCACATCACCTTGACCCAAGGTCAAGGTCATTAGTACATTTTAATGAAAATATACATGCTATTGTGTATGGGCTATTTCTCTTGAGTCGTATACTGGATCACTTTCATACTTTAGTATGCTGTTGGCTAACGACCGAAGGGTTTCTTATCACCGTGACCCAAGGTCATGTGTCCGATGTCAAGGTCATTTTATTCTTTTTAATGAAACTGTACACGCATATCATGTCCAGGCTAATCTCTTGAATCGTTTTTACAATTGTTTTCATATTTCAGTTTGTTGTTTTGGGGGTTTGACAGTAAGTGTTTTGAATGCTTTTCCCCGACATTGTCGCCATAGCACTTTCTATATGGACATAACCTCAGACAGTGCATTTTTGTGGACATTGTTTACATTTCCGCACGTGAACATCGATGGCGGGTGCGGCTAGCCAAACAGGGAATGCTTACTCCTCCCGGGCACCTAGTTCCACCTCTAGCTTGCTAGGGGTCCGTCGATGCTCAATAGGGTGCTCTATTGTGAGTGCTGTTGAGATTGCCGTCAGGATATTCTTTAACTCAGGACTAAATGCTTCACATCTCACTGACCAAGGTCAATTCTTACTTTTGTAATGAAATTGTATAAGCTAATCATACCCAGGCTATATCTTTTGAATCATAAATCCAATCACTAATTTTTCAGTTTGTTGTTGCTCGTGATCCATAGGTTTCAGATCACCTACTAGTATATCCAATGTTAATGTCACTCAATATGCTTATAATGAAATTGTATATGCTAATCATGTTCCGGCTAAACCTCTTAAAAATATAATGAATCACTTTCCTAGTTTTGTATGATGTTGCTCATGACTTCATTATACAAAGTAACTTAGAGGGAGGGGAGGAAAATTTTCTTTTTCTGATTTTTTTTATAAATTTACTTCATTAAAAAAATATTGGTTAAAGACCATCGGTCGGCGAACCCCACCAACAAGAGAATTGCACAGTGGAACATACATCACATGATTGTATATATACTAACCCCCATTTTGCCTTCGCGTCTTGCAAATCATCCCCATTTAAAAAGTGTAGCTGGTGCTCCTCCCCCAATCTGCAGTTGACGTTCTGAATTCACCGCTTTTGTAAATGTCTGCATCGTACTAGTACTCGTAGATTCTGTATATGAGGCGCCGATTTACTATTAATTCCCTATTTTCATATGAAAAAATAAGAATTTCTAATATAACAAGGACTTTTTTCGTATCACATTTTCTGTCATATTTTATTATATCAAAATTCGAGTCTTTAATATCACAAATTCTACTTTGTGAAATCACATAATCGATTTTGTGATATCACAAATCGATTTTTATATCACAAATTCCAATTTGTGACACCACATATGAATAAAAGGAATTTGTGATATAAAAAAAAAAACGATTTTTGATACCACGAAATATGGCGGAATTTTTAATATAAAAACATAGGGTAATCAAAGATTACATAGCTCGCCTATAAAGGTTTTTGTCAGAAACCAGGTTTAAAATTTTGAAAAGTAGGTCAAAGTCAAAGGTCAAGGTCACTAGGTCAAAGGTCATGGTCTCAAATGAAAGGTCTCGTCACAAGGTAGCTACATGTGAAGTATCAAAGCCCTACCCCTTATAGTTCAAGAGATATAGCCCAGGTTAAAGTTTTGTCTACGGACGACGACGACAACGACGACGCCGAGGGTCCCGGCGAAGTTAAAAATCCAATTTGTGATATCAAAAAATTCAATTTGTGATATCACAAATTCTAATTTTTGATTATAAAAAATAGCTAGGGAATAAATAGTAAAACGGCGAACGAATTTGATATCAAGAAATCGAATTTGTGATATCAAATAATCGAATTTGTGATATCAAATAATCGAATAAAAATTTCCCACTTTTTGACCATATTACATTGTTTAGACTGAGGATCACTGACAAGGGTTTAGTAACCGAAACGTGCATGTCTGGTCCATGCTGTAAATTTATCTGGTATTAAATGATGCTATTGAATTCGAAGACGTTTAACAATTGTTATATCAAAAATCGATAAGATTTTGTGATATCAAACATTAACAATTTTTTATATCACAAAATTAACATTTTGATATCTTTTAATCTATTTTGTGATTTCTCAATAATTATAAAATTTTGTGATATCCAAAATTGTAATTTTTGACTCGATATCACAAAATATTATCGAATTTTTATCGATCAATCGATTTCCTGATGCCAAAAAATTGAATTCTTGATGTCACATTTGAATTATTTTTTTATATCAAAAATTCTTTTTTTTTGATATCAAAAAATAAATTTGTAATATCAGAAAATAGAATGTACCACACATTAAAGAAGGAAGTGATGAGACATTGGTCTCCTTCCTTTTTTTTTTTTGTACGTCTGTTTCGATTGTTTAGTAAGATATTCTAGTGATTTTTGTCGTGTATTTTTTGTGGTTCGTAGTTTTTGTCTGATGCTATTTATACGTTTCTTGTGGGTTTGTTCCGCTGGGTGGGTGCAGGGTGGTCATGCTGGAGATCATCCCCTTTTCTTCTTAATGCGCATAGCCCCCTCTTCCAAACCACACAAACGTAGTAATCGGACACAAAATGGTAGACCTCCATTGTATGGTATTTCAAAATAGTTTTAAATCGGTACAGTTAGTGA
This sequence comes from Pinctada imbricata, assembly GCA_033119305.1. Classification (NCBI taxonomy): domain Eukaryota; kingdom Metazoa; phylum Mollusca; class Bivalvia; order Pterioida; family Pteriidae; genus Pinctada; species Pinctada imbricata. Next base: position 4,653,676 of record VSWD01000012.1, on the reverse strand, counting down.
TACATATAAGGATCAGAAACAAGAACGAAAAGAAATGTACACAAAGAATTAAAATTTGCATGTAAATAGTTACTTTAAAGGGCCAATGAACTCCGATAATATACATCAACTTTTAACATAATGATGCAATATCAGACTTAGTAACGGTTGCCTACATTTAACAGGGTCAGAAAGTGAGACAGTATGGTCTTTTGTCAACAATGTCAATTACTGGAACTGTTGACGTGCCACGGGATTATAAAAACCCAAACACTGCGAAAGAAATAGAAAATCCCTTTACAACACGTACTGCATACTTGACGAAAATCTACAAAATGGAACACAGTGAACAAATGGAAAATGTTGAAAATTCCTACGGAACATTAATAAGCGCTATTCTTGTGGTCGCCGTGACGTCTTTAAGTTACATGACTTACATGGCGTGGTCTACCCCCCGGGCCACCCTGCCTGCCCCTCATCGGAACTCTCGCTTCCACGGGCCTAGGAGCGATGGCATCATATTTAGAAAAATATAGACAGAAGTACGGAGACGTTTTTACTCTGGTTTTTGGTCGGAGCGTCGTCATCATGCTCAACGGGAGTGAAGCTATAAAGGAAATCATCGTAAAACACGCTGATGCTGTGTCAGATCGACCTTACTCTTCACAGTTAGCTCTCGTCTCGGATGGACTAGGTAGGAATTTATTGTTTAAATATAGCTATTTAAAGATCAATGTGAATGATAATAATGCATGAACTATTCAAACGTTTTCCCTCTCTGAACATTCAATAATGGTCAAACTCCCTTATCGAGCTCCTTAACTGATCACTGGTAGAAGCTAGCTCACCTTTGAAACGGAATTAAAATTTTTATCCTGAAAACCATCGGTCATAAGGATTTGGAAACTTTAGAAGCGACAACGTCCTATTCTATCAATTTGGTTGTTCGCTCGATCCATTGTAGTTTACATTAGTCTATTAATTGAGAACATATACACTCGTCGTCAGCGTTGCTAACGTCACATATCATTTTTCTATCCTACCAATCATGCTAAGTCTTTCGGTACATTTTTGATAAACACTTTCACACTCTTTGGCCATATTTCATTGTTTAGATTGAGGATCACTGACGAAAGTTAAGTACCCGAAACGTGCTGCTTTATCTGTTCTAAAAGAAAGGAAGGGATCTCCAGCGACACCTGGTTGCAGTACCAACAGCAAACCCCCAAAACACCCACTACAAAAACACAAAGCAGACACGCACAGAAAGCCAAGTTTGCTCGTTTCTACAGCACATCCGCAAATTTGTGTTATCAAAATGTTTCAAAATTTCTAAAACGTGGGTCCAGTTGCATCATATACCACCCATCCTGCTAAGCCTTTCACTACATTTTTGGACATAATCACGTTCATACTCTTAGGCCATATTACATTGTTTAGATTGAGGATCACTGACAAGGGTTAAGTACCCGAAACGTGAATGTCTGGTCCATGTTGCAAATTTATCTGTTCTTAAACGATGCTATTGAATTTGAAGACGTTTAACATTTAAACAAAAATGCATCTGGTACATTTAAATTCGCATCTTGTGTAACACACGGGGAAGCTCGTACCTTACAAACCCCGTGGGACAATTGAATTGAAAACCATCGGAAGGTGAATACGGAAAATACGGCTATCCCATTGGTTAGCTTCGTTTTCAGCACGAAAAAAATGAGCTGAATGCAACGCTCGTTTTTACAATTTGTTACATTGATGTAACAACAGTTCACGACATGTGGTTAGGGAATTCCAGAAAAAAAGTGACATCAGAATTTTATACCTATTCAATTTTTTTTTAGAAAAACTCAATGATGTATATTTTTAAAGAGGTCTTTTTGAAATTTGTTTGTTTATTAATAATCGGACTAGAAACGAAAAAGTTATTAACGAAAAGAACTTTAATGACTGGTGTTTTTTTGTTTTTTTGTTTTTTTTAAATGTTTATGAGTTTATTTCTTAACTATTAATTTATGTATTTTATGCGTGTTTGGTATCAAATGATTCAGCGGTTTGTCGGCACTTCAAAGACTTGACTTCTGTCACCGAGTGCTTGAATGTAGATTACCTCGTCATCACTAGCTTCAACAAGGGGAGTCGCTATATTCAAGACAATGTACAGTTTGTTTCGAATGTTTTCGTTTCTTCTGTCCCACGGGGTTATGTGAGGTACAATCTATCTCGGGGGTTCACACGATGATTTAGCGCGTTGCCAGGAAAACGCAATTTGCGACCGTTAAATCATCATTAATCGGTCGCAAACATAACGTCAATGAGAAGATAGTTACATGTATTAGTGAAACATGTACAATTCAAATGTATTTTATACTTTTTGTATTTAAAGTAAATTCCTATTCAGATATCGTGATTTTTCCCTTTCCCACTGGACCGTGGACCTTAAGTAAAATAACATAACGAGTCGCATTTATATTTCTTAATCATATTTCAGGTATCGTGGGAAGTTCTGGCAGTTTATGGAAGGAACATAGATCCTTTGCTTTGAAAACCTTGAGGAGTTTTGGCTTTGGAAAAAGAAGTCTCGAAAACCAAATATTAGAGGAAATAGAGATCTTCTCGAAGGAAATCGTAAAAATGAATGGGAAACCATTCGACCCCAGAGAATCTCTCTCTGTGGCCATATCGAACATAATTTGTTCGATCGTTTTTGGTCGTAGATTTGAGCATACCGACGAGAGATTACATCTTATTTTGGGACTTGTGAATGAAAATTTTTCGAAAAATAATCGATTCAGAACTCTTGGAAACATGATGCCTTGGGTCCGTCACCTTCCGGGGGACATCACTGGAATGAAACAAAGAATTGAAAATGTGAAGAAAATTAAGAAGTTCTTGAGAGAACAGATTCAAAGTCATAAACAATCTTTTGATGGGGATAACATAAGGGACTTCATCGATGCATACTTAGCAGAACAAAACCACCAAATGGATAACAGTGATAGTACATTTACAGGTTAGTCTTTCAAACTATCCTTTATTTATTTAAATTGAAGTGACTTGAAAGTCAGGCTCTCCAATCCAATGATTTAAATGAGATTGACGTAAATATTTTACAAAAAAAATTGTTTTTTTTTTAAGATTTCTCTTTCTTCAAACTATGCAGGGGCAGTCACTCTTTTATAGGACACTAATTCCTACAGTACATGTATATGAGCAAGAAGATTGAAGAGTGTGTTTTGTCGATAGAGGAAAACTGTAAATTTTTTTTTCAGATGACCAGTTGGTGCAAACACTTCAAGATTTATTCATTGCTGGATCCGAAACTACGGCAACCACACTCCGTTGGGCGATTCTATTCTTAACAGCCCATCAAGACATCCAAAAGAAAATGAGAAAAGAAATAGACAGCATGATTGGTCAGTCTACGACTCCGTCAATGGAGCACAAATCAAAACTTCAATATTGTGAGGCAGTTATTAACGAAGTGCAAAGACTAGGGAATATTGCTCCCTTTGCCGTACCCCATGGTGTCCGATATGATGTCACCTGGAAAGACTACGTCATCCCGGAGGGTGCTACCTTAATGATAAATTTAGAGTCAGTCGGCTTTGATCCGAACACGTTTCCCAATCCGGAGAAATTTGACCCAGACAGATTTTTAGACCAAGACGGAAATTGTATTGGACAGAACCGATTTATGCCTTTCTCATTGGGTGAGTAGACGGGATATTCGTGGAATGAGAAATGTCCCATTCCATTTATTGGGAAATATCTGCAATTATGAAATAATCACGTACGACCCCCCTTCCTTGAATGTAAATATGTTATTTGTCACTGATTGTCAGTAACAGAGTTATTTCTTGATTACAGGTCGTCGTGTTTGTCTTGGAGAATCTCTTGCAAGAATGGAAATTTTCCTATTCGTCATTTCATTGGTGCAGAATTTTGAGTTCCACAAAGAAAATAACCAATCACAGCTAACGTTACAACCGATTCGGGGCGCGACAAGGAGTCCACAACCATTCAAAGTCCGGATTAGTCCCCGGAATTAACACGTTTACTTTCATTTTTTACGGAATAAACAGCTGAATTTGCATAATATTTTCTATGGAATATCTGATATAACATGTATAGTACATCTATTTCATTGCTACGGCCTTGTATATTTGAGATTCTTTAAACGTATTCAATAAATGAATTTATTCTGTTGACATAATAATGTCTACCGTATTTTGTTATTATATTGTTTTGTTTATTTAGCAGACTGCTTTTATATACAATGTTATATTATAATCAATACAATAAATGTTAATGATTCCTATAGTATTACTTAATGTATGCCTTGTACGATGCGATTATAGAAGAAAAAAAATACGTTCATGAATTCTTGCGGTCCTTGCAATTAATATTTCTAGCATGAAATGACATGTTATCTACATGTACCAGACAGGGAACTGAGCTTATTACCTCTCCCCTGACGACTATTTGCTGTTTTCCCTACGCCCTTCAATGCTTTGCTATCCTTTTATGTTTTCGGGCCAGTGCATTTCAAGTCTTTTAAATGCCTCGTTCACACGGTTGCGCAACAAGCTTTTCTGCGTCCACACGACCGATTATATTGCGCAATGAACTGCCAATATACAGTTGCAAAAAATAATGAGGAAAGGTTTTACAAAAAGAAATGGTTTCAAAAATTATCAAATCGTCTTACATAAATGAAATATAAACAAGAGGCCCAAGGTCTCCACATCGCTCACCTGAGTTGCAGACAAAGGGTTAAAAGTCACAAAAATACTTCTACAGATGAAAGCCCTTGACAGCCATATTTGTTAACCTATCGTCAAGAAAAACACAAACTTGGCAGAGGACCTTGAGTACTTGCTTGCTGCAAGGTTTCGTGAAATTCTGTGCAATGGTTGCAGAGGAGATTTCGAAAATGTGTCAGCCAATCAGAGTCCTCAGCGGCCATATTTGTTGACCGATCAGCACAAAATACACGATCTTGGTAGAGGACCTTGAGTACTTTCTTCCTGTAAAGTATCATTGAATTTTTTGCAGTGTTTTTTTTTTTTTTTTTTTTTTTGCAGAGAAGATGTTGAAAATGTGTTAGCCAATCAGAGCCCTCGGCGGCCATATTTGTTGACCCATCAGCACGAAAAACACAAACTTGTTGGAGGACCTTGAGTACTTCCTTCCTGTAAAGTTTCATGAAATTCTGTGCAGCGGTTGCAGAGGAGATGTCGAAAATATGTCAGCCAATCAGAGCCCTCGGCGGCTATATTTGTTGACCGATCGGCACAAAAAAACACAAACTTGGTAGAGGACCTTGAGTACTTCCTTCCTGTAAAGTTTCATAAAATTCTGTGCAGCGGTTGCAGAGGATATGTTGAAAATGTGTCAGCCAATCAGAGCCCTCGGCGGCCATATTTGTTGACCGATCGGCAAGAAAAACACAAACTTGGTAGAGGACCTTGAGTACTTCCTTCCTGTAAAGTTTCATGAAATCCTGTGCAGCGGTTGCAGAGGAGATGTCGAAAATGTGTCAGCCAATCAGAGCCCTCGGCGGCCATATTTGTTGACCCATCGGCACGAAAAACACAAACTTGGTAGAGGACCTTGAGTACTTCCTTCCTGTAAAGTTTCATGAAATTCTGTGCAGCGGTTCCAGAGGAGATGTCGAAAATGTGTCAGCCAATCAGAGCCCTCGGCGGCCATATTTGTTGACCCATCGGCACGAAAAACACAAACTTGGTAGAGGACCTTGAGTACTTCCTTCCTGTAAAGTTTCATAAAATTCTGTGCAGCGGTGAGCTAAAAAAAATAACGTAATAATTTTCTTTCAAAAGAAATGTCTTGAGAGTGATTTTACCAAGAAAATGACTGCCATTCACCACATAGAGGATCAGAATAAAATACGAAGTATTCAAATTTCTCAATAGACATAGAATGAATAATATGAATTGGAATGACTGCAATTGATGAATATATAAATCCCTTTCTCGGTCAAATTCAAATCTTTGTGCAGTACCAATGGAAAGACTTGTCAAAGGATAAGAAATCCCTTTAGTTTCTGAGAAACGTTTGTGATTACAATATGATAGAAAGTGGTCACAAATTGTTTCTCACATCGGAATGTTGTTCATTCCGGGGTTCGCAACCGTTCCAATGGGAATTCTCACGATTTGGCCTTACCTTCTCGACTTTGAGACTGAATAACTGTTAGGTACTTCTTTGATGTTTACTCTCATTGTTTCACCTGATCCCACCTGTAGCTTGCTAGGGGTTCGTCGATTCTCAATTTGGTGCTCTATTGTGAGTGTTGTTGAGATTGTCGTCAGGATTTTCTTTATCTCATTTATGCCCTTGGGGTAAAGGTAAGCCAGAGGCGAAATATACGGTACCACACCTATGTAATGTCACTTGAAGACTTCCCTTATCAGTCATCATAGGATTACCAAATCTTCTACAAATGTCCCATATGAGAAGAGCCCAGATTTTCCAGGTCAAATCCAGGGACTTACGTTTAAACTCCTTGTGAAGAGCATAGAAGACATATCAATCATTATACGATAAAACCTTTCAGAAATGTTTGCCCTGGGGAGATGATGATTCCTATTGATTTTCAAGGTCAACGTCACGGTGGACATCAGCTTAAAATCCTTGTGAATAGAATAGAAGGCATTGCAATCACCGTAGGATCACCAAACCTTCCAGAAATGGTCCCGTGTCAATGCCACATTGGACTAAGGACTAATCCTCGAGAACATCATAGAAGATATGTTCCCTATGGGGAGAGGATGAACCCTATGGATCTTCAAGGTCGATGGTCAAAGGTTAAGGTAACTTTGTACTGAATTTAAAAATCCTTTCACAGACAGCATAGAGCATGCAGTGCTTTCATTTGACCTTTAATTAAGGTAATCACATGGTAACAATTCTATGAAATGCTATCCATGCATCAGATGGAAGGTTAAAAGGCCTTGACAAGATTATCCCATGCATTGTGACCTTGACCCTACAATTGTTGTTTCAAAGTGATGACACACACCTTGACCCCTGGAAAACAATCCTGTGAAATGTCATTTAAAGCTATTCATGAGTTATAGAAAATCCAACACATCCAGTATTGATGGACAGACAAAACTTGATTCTAATGCAATGTTGCTATAAAGTAGAATTTCATTGGTTGTTTGCTCCTTAGTTACTGCAGTAAAACGAGAACATACTAGGCTTTGACATTGCTAACGTCACATTTCACCTTATATTTACAAAAATATAGATTGCATTAGAATGGGAATAACTAAATACTGACGTTACATTTGCAGACGGTAAATGCTGATTTTACGGTGGAAACATCCGTTTATCTGGCGCTGCTAATGTGTCGCCAGAAAAACTCATTTTGCGACCATAAAATCAGCATCTACCGTCCGCAAACATAACGTGAGAAACTAGTTATTGCCTTAATTTTTATTATGTCACCCTCTCCTCAACTTTGTAAACTATGCTGGTGTGTACAATACAAACAATATCGAAGGTAAAATTGAAATATTTATATTACTCAACGTGAATGAATCCTTTTGTCATAAAATTGAGAAGACATATTAAACACCAATTAACAGATTCAGAATTTAACATGATTTCTGATGGTAAAAAAAGCAAAGATGTTGAATAAGGTCAAGGTCACTGCAAACTTTCATTTTACTATGTAACATTTTAAAATTTGGTACCAAATACATCATCAGTTGTTGAACTGGGAGTGATATGTAAATCTGTAGGTACCTGAAACCTGAAAGTAGTTCAGAATTCTCAGGTCAAGGTCATTATTGACATACATGTATACATAAAGTTTGATGAGAATGTGTCAAAATATGGTCAACATAAAAACTACATGATAATACATCAGTTGTGACCTTGAAGTCGTCTAAATGACCTTGGGTCCACAGGTCTTTGTGTTCTTAAAAAATGTCCTATAAAACATAATTGGAATGATAAAAATATAGTTTTAAAGAGAATACAATGTCATGTTACTTTTTAAATAAACACATCACATTTATAATTTATAATCTCATTCACTACCCACATATATAAGATTTAGTTAAACATATACATAACAACATGTTGTATTTCACAAGGCACATTTCTGACATCAAATAAATACATCACATAACAAAATATTCTCATTCTCCCCTCCCCCCCCCTCCCTTTTATTAAATTAAATCAAAGATCAAATTATATATATTACAACACAATTCATAAAGTAATAATCAGGCACATTTTGGACATTAAACAACAATATAAATATTTAAAAGTTCAACAATTTGATGTTAACATACTCATTGCACACATCACTTTGTTCACATTTTGAAGAATTTGGTAAATTTAGTGTTCCTAATATTCAGCCTTCGTCAATCTGTTTTAACACCAAGGCCATTCAGTAACTTTATTGACTCATCATGTGCCTGTAAAACAAAGCATACATAACATCATAACGTAGTAAAGATACTTATTAATTCACATCTGTTATATACATGTGCATGATAAACATTCAAATGAGAAACTTTATTTATTCCATAATAGGTAAATTAGGGAGATTGATAGGCATTAGATGGAATACTATAATTCAACAACAGGTATATCATGTATGAACAGGTATACCACTAATATGTTTGACCTTGACCCTTGGGTGTTGAGTCTTATCATTTCTGACCATATCTTCAGGTTTGATTGAAATATAGCGATCAAGTTAAAGCAAAAGTCAGTGACTCCCAGACAGAAGGACACTACCCAGAGTGATCCATATTGTTTTACTGTGCATCATCAGCGTCTTGGTGCAGATCCCCTCCTTTCTTATATATGTAACTCATGCACCATTGCCTTAAAATTAACACATCGTAAGTTGAAAACGATATACGTTATTCATCTATCATAATCATGATTAGTCTGTGTATACACATGTATTGCCATTTTGAAAATAGATTTTCATATGTTTTGTTCGATGATTTCAACAATGAAATTTTGTTTTTAAGGTACTGAAGTGCACAGTAATTGTAATCTTAGAGCAGCCTAAAATCAAGACAGTGTATAAATGAAAGAAATAAAATGAATTAATAATAAAACTAGACACCACTAAAGACGGTATTAATGGCCAGATTGCTGGCAGCAGACTGTGTTTTGAAACACAGTTAATTAATGTACATATAAATAAAGGAGAATTGATTTTGTTTGTGAGTCTATTTTGTGTATATATCGATAAACGGTAGATTTAGAATAGTTGTTGCTTACTGACCTCCTGATCGTCAGGTGTTTTAACAGGGTAGTCCCGAGCCTTTTGTAGGAAATCTGTAGCCAGTTTGTAGTTCTTCATACGGAGGTGAGTTTTACCGATCATCAACAAGTTCTTGCTGTAGAAGAATGGATCCACTAAAATAGAAGAAAAAAGAATTTATATTTCCCAGGGTAACACAAAATACGTAAAATAACTGAATTTAATCAAATCATAAAATTCAAAAGTAAAGGTCAAATACTGGCGAAAAGATATTGACAAAAAGAATGCAATAGGGTAAGATACAAGCACATTCGCATATCAATCAAAAGTTAACCCAAGTATTAAAGTTTTGAAAAAATAAAGGTCAAACTTCAAGGTCACATGTGCAAATCCAATGGTACAAATTAAAAGTTCTTTTCACAAGGAAAACTTGTGAATAGTAAGATTCATATTTTACATTAGATGTATGAAAGCCTAATGTTAGAGTATTTAAAAGTAGATAAACTCCGAAGTTACATTTATTTTAGTTTCTAATTTCTTTTTACTCATAGATATCCTGTTTTCCAAAACAAGGGAAACATACATTTTTGCAGGGTACAGAAATGACACTTATTTGTGGTAAACTTCACAATGTCAACTTACCTTCTTCTGCAAGTTGGAAATAATGTAATGCCTGAAAATGCAAATGTTAAAATTTTTAAACTTAAACAAAAAAGCACACAAACATACATTGCATCTTCAAAGGCATGTCATGTGACTTATTTCGCTTTTTGAAAAAATTCAAGATATAAGGCAACACTTAGAGAAATTGCGAAAATGAAATGCATGTACTGATGTAGCAAGGAAACAGCGAACTGTGATTATTTTAAAAATTGGAGGAATTAGTAGTAAAATCTTACTTCAGAATATGTGGCTGTGGGCGGGGTGGCAAACAGAGCAGCTGCTAACTTCCTCTCATACCAAGCTAAATCAGCAAACACAAAACACCTGAAAATGTAATACTAAATCAGCAAACGCAAAATAATTGTAAATGTAATACTTAATCAACAAACACAAAATACTTGTAAATGTTATACTTAATCAACAAACACAAAAATACTTGTAAATGTAATACTAAATCAGCAAACAAAAAACACCTGGAAACGTTAGGTACATATGTACTTTTATGTAAAATAGTAGACGCTTTAGCACATTCATATTTTGTCAGCTTCATGCAAACTCATACAATGACTATGGATTTAATCTCTGTGATGTTTTGGATCTTCTTTTTTGTCATAACAATATATAAATCAAATGATCTAATGAATTGATATAAGGCCATACAAAATTAATTTAATGTTCTTTGGATTTCCCGCACCATATTTTTCAAAATTCAAAAAAATAATATTATTAAAATAAAATGCTCGCCCGCACCATTAAATTTCTGGCTCAAGAATTTTTTAGGGTCGGTTCTGATTTCTGCAAATCTTAAAGCTTCTAGAAGTCTCAGATTGTGCAAAATTCAAAAGAAAACGATACTTCTTGTTTAACAAATTTTGTTGGGAGCAAATTTGTTGTCCCGTATACATAGCACTGAAAGTCAAGGAGGGGGGAATGTTCGAAAATCTTTTCCGTGCTGCTATGTGCCATGCTTTCTAGTCACCAGATTCCTATGAGGATTCCTTTTTGAGTACGGAAAACATCAGAAATGTATTTGTGGGGTAACCTATATCAAAAATAAAATTATTTCATTCGCTCGCACCTTAAAAACTGCAAAACCTAAAAAAAAATAAAACGATTATATTTTCGCCCGCTCGCACCCTTTTTTTCACAAGAAAATCCGAAGAACATTTAATTAATTTGGATTGGCCTAAATATTTCATTCACAAAGCTGGTATCTAATTTTAATTCAAATAAAATTTGTCAGAGGGTCTGGTCATGAGGGGCTACATATGAAAAATCAAAGCCCTATCCCTTATAGTTCATGAGGTATTGCCCAGGTTAAAGTTTTTTTAAAAGTACATGGTTTGCCAAAATCCAAGGTCAAGGTCACAATGTCAACATGGTCAAAGGTCATGGTCTCAAATGAAGTGCCTCGTCACAAGGTATCTACATGTAAAATATCAAACCCCTATCCCTTATAGTTCAAGAGATATAGTCGATGTTAAAGTTTTGTCTAAGGACGACAACAATGCCAAGGGTATGGCATTAGCTCTCCAGACTTTCCTCTTGGGGAGCTTAAAAGTAACAAAATAAATCTACATTTGAATTTAGAGTAAAACTCCCCTTACCATTGGCCAATGGAATGAATTGAGGTAGCATCTTTTGGGTTTAATTCAATGGCTTTCTGAAACATAAAAGTGATGAAACACTCTATGAATTAGTATTTACAAATCCATAGAATATATCTTAGTACATCAAACATCAAACATGAAAAATGTTTATTTTCTACTTATTTGTAGTACCATTTTACCATACCAGATTAACTTTCACTTGACATGGTATATCTGATTGGCACAACCAAAACTAAAACTATCAGAAACAATTGTACAATGTATACCTTAATTATGAATTAGGAAATACATGTAATTTCTAATTTAGATACCATGTAATTTAAAAAGTTTTTAATTGTCATATTAGAGGCAGTGCTAAGTACTAAAAATACTGCCTGTCAATATACATACATGTTAATCACTTATAATATCTTGCATGTTTAATTTATTCAATAACTGGTGTGAAATTCTGAGATTTACAAGAATTTCACAATTTCATGATTTTCATATAAAATAGGAGGTATCATTGGATAATTTTTATAATGCAAAAGGAGGTCATTACTATGAATATAAACTTGTATATAATATCAAAATCCTACATACCAAGAAATGTGTTTTAACTAAGAAAGCATTAGATATCTGCTTTTTGGTCCCTTCGTATTCTCCTCTATAGTTGAGCATAATGGCATACCACTGAAAAATTACAAAATTGATTGTTTCATGATCTTTGAAATTCAAAGAAGACCATATTTTATCTAAAAATGTAAACATGAGGAAAGTTAAAGTGTTTTAAGGATTTCCTGTTCGGTTGTCAAATTGCATGATTAAGCCATGCCTTCTTGTTTATGAATTATGGCTTGGTACGTGTGATCAAAGATTAATAAAATCTGGTTTTAAATAGACTAAATGAATTCTTCATATTAATATTTTACCAATCCTTACTAGCCACGACATTTGGATCTGTATGTATTCTAGAATATAAAGATGATCTAGAATCCATCATGCTAAAATTTTGACAGGTTTCGCTTTCTACATGTTCTAAAAAAGTCACTAAAATTGATAAATTTTAAAACATATCAAGGTAATTTTACATAGCTTCACTTTTTTTTAATTTACAAAGACTGATACATGACCCTACACTGATAAATTCTGAAAGACATCATATAAAGTATATACACTTTGGTGGATCCAGAGGGTCCATTGTCAGGGGGCAGACTGAAGTCGAGGTGTGAAGCGCCGAGGGGGGTAGGTGCTGGAGGGGGTAAAATGTTGTAAATTACCCCTCACTGGGGTACAGGTACCAATTCCCAAAAATAGAGAGAATGCCCTATATATACTCTGGTTTAAAGACTATTTCTGGGTTGTGAAGACCCATATGGTTGATTCGAGGAATGTAGAGCCAAGACTTATTAATCAAGGCCTGAAGGTTCATAGTTGAATTTGCTAGGATAGATATATTTTTAATCAGTTATAGCTATACCATGATGAAAATTTTGTGTGAAATTAACTCTATACATTTCACTGCTTCAATTGTTTTAACCACTATAAAAACACTTGTCCCTTTTCGTCTGCATAATTCTCCATGTTTACGATCGTCTTCCCATAGACATTCCCATAATAATCCAAGCGCAGGTCGTTAAAACAACATGAAAGTGGCTAATTACTTCCACTATCACTAAACAAACATCCCAATTTACCTGTAACTGCAGGTGTTTTAATTGAAAAGTCACAGCTGGAAATTTAAAGTCCCAAGTAATTGACGGAATCAAATCGGAATCGGGTGATTCCCAGGTCAGCAACGAAAAATCAGGTGAAAGACATGACCCGCGCGGGTGATAAAAAATAATCGGGTCAAAGGGTAAAAAAGCGGGACTGACCTGCCAAAATTGGGTCAGTTGACAGCTATGGTTTAAAATGGTTTAATCTGGAGCATACTCATCGATATCCATTTCATCGATGTCCATTTGTTGGTATTGCCTAGAAGTTTTATTGGCGGTAAAAATAACTAGACTTCAAAAACAGTTGAAAAAAAATTTTCACACCACCTTAAATCCGCCATCGTTACAAAGCTGTACACTTTTAAGATACCTTATGGCAAGCAAAGTTTTGGTCATCTAACTCTAGAGCTCTCTCTGCATATTGGAATGCTTCATAAACACACTGTTTCTGTACTTCTTTATCTTTGACTAACTTTCCTTTGTCTCTAGCGGCCCGAGCTAATCGCCATAAAATGTTAGCGTTATCACACTCTTTGTGTTGGATGAGTAATTCATATATTTTCACCATTTCATTCTCAGTGTAGAGTTTATCTGCTGTGTCCACTAGCTGTATATATAGATCAGGCTTCTCCTTCTCTGTTGTGGCTGTGAAGAACATTAGCAAATGTATAAATACCTGAATAATTGCAAACTTAAGAAATAAACAACGAAAACATGTGTTAGTGAAACAAGAATGCCCCCATCGGCACCTTCAGTAAAACAGCTTTAATGCAAAAAGTGGGTCATACTCCGAGGTCAAGGTAAGATGGTCAAAATTTCGGTATCAGCGGAAAGGTCTTGCTACAAGGAATATATATTGGAAATACAAAAGCAATATCACCTCACAATCAAACGTTACCACCAAGGTTAAAAATTTTCAAAAGTAGGTCAAACTAAAAGGTCAAGGTCATAAATTATAATGTCAAAAATTTTTGGTATCATTGGAAAGGTCTTGTCATAAGGAATACACATGTTAAACATGAAAACCTTATTACTAATATATGTAGTTATCATTCAATAGTTTTGGCCAACCTAAAAGTTTTTACAGACAATCAGACAGACCAATAAAACTATAGGCATCCAAGTTTCTGATTACGGGGATGTAGAAAAAGAGACCTAATGGGGCCATATTGCTCACCTGAGTAGCAGAAAAAAGAATAATTGTGGCCAATTTGGTGCCAGCCCTTGAGTACAGAACAAAAATGTGTCAGGCAATCAGAGCCCTCGGTGGCCATACTGGTTAAACGATCAGCATGAAAAACACAAAATTGGTAGTGGACCTTAAGTACTTGCCTCCTGTAAGGATTCAGGAAATTAGGTCCTGCAGTTGCAAAGGAGATGTCAAAAATGTAAATAGTTTATGCTGGACAATGAACGGCAGACGATGGACAGACAGCGCGCTATGACTATAGCTCACTTGAGCTTTGCTCAGGTAAGCTTAAAAAGGAATAATTTTGGAACATTTTTTTGTACATGTACTACATAAATTTAGGCCTAATTACAAGGACCTCACATATGAGAGCCCTGCCTCCAAGTAAAGAAAAAGTTGCCAATGCTAGCTTTTTGATGGGCAGACAAACTGACAGACAGAGGGACTACCTGTTAGGGCACGTTCAATATCAATCAACATACGCACCCTCTTTTTCCTTCTTTATGCCAAAGCTCAGTGCTTGTACTGTTGGAAATGCTATCATCAGAATCCCTTTTCTTCTTGACCATGTTTGCTTGTGTGAAAAGCCTGTTTCTATCTGTCCAAAATATGACAATAATTGTTAAAGTTGTTAATTAAATTCCATCATCTTTATCATTCATTCAAGTATTCAATAACTCATAATTGGGGCATTTCATGATTATATTCATGATAAATTTACCAGGAAAATTTTGCTGTCACTTCATTTTCTAGCTATTATTTACGTCGTACATGTGCATTGTGCATCATACACCCCACCCCCTTAAAAAAAACATACACCAGTTATGACATGTCTTTGTAATGTAGAAAACACGAGACTACCCCCACCTGGAATTAGTGTTGTATAATCGGGAAAATTTCATAATTGATTATCGGTTTATAATCGGAGAGGATTTTAATCGATTATTTCGATTTAATCGGAAATAATTTTGTCTTGTTTTTACAGAAAGGAATATGACAAGTAATGAATAAACTTCACTAAATATTGTGCTAATGTACATAGCAAAATGTCTAGAAAGAACTCTAACCATAGAATGATGAAATCCTGTTTAGTAAATGAAATATCAAGATCACAGCAGTAACTATGTGATTGTAATAGTCAACAACTTTATACGGCAGATGCAGGGATTGGGGGGGGGGGGGGGGGGGGGGGGGGGGGGGGGGTTCCATACGACCCAAGAGTTAACTGAAGATTTTGCTCATTCAAGGAATCAAGCAATATCTTCATGGAGTTTAGGCTAACAGTACTGTGAGATTCACTGACCTTGTCCTTCTTACAAAGCTCAGGAGTTCGGCATAAAAACTAAAAAGGGTTTTTTTTCTAGACGAGTGGATATTGACGTATCGCAGGCCCGTATCGCATCTGACATTGAAGTTTTCTGTAAGAGTACTTGTCATTACTATTAAATTCAATGAGAATCCTTCTTCCATTCATTGTATGCCTTAGAGAGTGTATCCTTTCCAAATCATTTACGCTACGCCCGGTACTTTAACTCTAGAAACGATTGTCGATCTACTTTCGTTTTGTTTGTACTTGTCGCACGCGAACTCAACCGAGAACTATGTCATTTTTTTCTACGTTGTATATTTCCGATTATAATCGATTCTTGAAAACATAATCGATTAATCGAAATCGAAGGGTATTAGCGATGATGTCGCCGATGTCGGCGATAATCGTTACAACACTACCTGGAATTGAACTCGCAACCTTCTGATGTTAAGTCCAACGCTCTACCGAGTGAGCCAAAGAGACGTCCCACTGGCCCAGTCTAGTACAGTTTACTACACTACCCTCCCCTTTCAATTTTGGGCCTCCCTGCCCCTCTTCGACAACCCTCCTACCCACCACCTCTCTGTGGGATTTACGTTGGGCGCCACTGTAGAAAACACGAGACTACCCCCACCTGGGATTGAACTGGCAACCTTCTGATGTTAAGTCCGACGCTCTACCAAGTGAGCCAAAGAAACGTCCCACTGGCCCAGCGCCAGTTCAAGGGCGGATTTAGGGGGGTTTGGGGGGGTTCGGGAAAACCCCCCCCGGTTTCCGATTTTTTTTTTTTTTTTTTTTTTTTTTTTTTTGGTAACATTAGCACTCGGAAAAACCCTGCAAACTGAGTAATAAAAATTGCTTAATGGCCACCAGAATTCACTATTTTGAAACAAAATTTACAAAAATTTTCTGATATACATGTATTCTGTCGCATATCGATTCGATACCATATCAATTGGCGTATTTGTGGATTCGTACAGACAATCGCGAAGTTTTTGTAATGTACGTCGCAGAGGGGGTTTTCTGTTTAATATATTCCCGAAAATTAACATTAACAAATACTATAATATGAACATGTTCAAATAATTTGCAATACATGTACGTGTGTCAAACAATCAATGTAAATGGTACGGGGATCGGAACCTACACGTTTCTGTCCTCAAATACCCGGTTTGAGTATTTTTGTCATCTACAAATTAATTTTGTTAAAAACATACATTGTACTTTGAAATAACCGGGAAAATGGGCAAATATTTAACATTGTAGATAGCTCGAATATGCTCCGGGGGCCTATAATTCAGCATCCTTTAAATCCTTCTCATACACCTACCGGTACACACCTGTGACCAAGCTCCTCCCCTTTCACATAAAAAGAACCCAGTGATACTCAACATTTTTTACTCGATATCGTACCAATATTCTAAGTACATGTCACCGCGATGACAAATCAACAAGCCAGGGGCGAAGCCTGGCGAACATTTGTACGCAAAAACGTCCACATCGTCTCGCGAAAAAAAAACAAAAAACAAAAAAAAAAAAAAACAAAAAAAAAAAAACGAGAGCGCCTACCCCGGCAGTAGCCAAAAAGAAGGGGGGGTGTCTTTTGAAAGGTATTTAAAGCAAACTACTGTTCAAAAATAGATCAAAGACACTCCAGAAACCACCGATTTGAATGCATTTTTCGTAATTTTCTAGTGTATCATTTGAACTTAATACAACGATCACTAACAAAGTGCGAGCGATCGATTGGAAAGACTTTATGTTAACGTACATATAAGTATTTAGGGAATATCATGTTCACATCTCAAGTTTTCTTCATCTTAGATACGGCCGGTTCATCACATGCTGACATCGAATCATCTATATGCGTTATCCCATCTAAATTCAGCTCAAATACGCTCCAGAGGTCAGCAATTTGCTTCATTTTTTTCAAAATTTTCACGGGGGACCCCCTTCAAGGGGATGGGTAACATATTTCCATACTGTCCCCACTTGACCCTTCGGGCCTCGCAAGTCATCCCCCGTAAAGTGTCTGTGCCCCCGGACAACTGAAGTTCTTGGTCCAACCCTTCTTTATAGACGTCCACATCGAAAACACCCTGGCTACGCCCCTGCCAGCAGTAAAGGAGAAATTATTTTATTTAGAAATCTTTATTTACCACAAAAATTGAGTGGAAAAATGGTCTGAATATTCGAGAAGGTGAGGAGAAAATATGCTCCAGAATGCACCATTTAATTCCATTTTTTCAAAAATTTTCCGGGGGAGGCCCCTCAGACCCCCACCTACAGGAGGGGGCAACCCCCTCCCGTACCCTCCCCCACTCGGCACTTCGTGCCTCGAATCGACCCTTTGGGTCGACACAAAACCCCCCCGCTTGCCACTCTGGATCCGCCACTGCAGTTTACTACAGTAATTTATTTTAAATTTGTGATTCAGTTAGAACTGAGTAAATACTTGTCAGATGTCATGTTTCCATGTTTGCTTGGACTGTTATTTTTCAGCATCTCTAAGTCTCACTCTCTGTCTCATTTAAACCCCCCCCCCCCCCCCCCCCCCCCCCCCCCCCGCTTTTTTTTTTTTTTTTTTTTTTGTTGCTCTACTGTATCCGTCATTCTGAAAAGATTTTGTTTTCCCGATTTTACCAGATTTTTCCTAAGTAAATGAATGCTTTTCCTCAATCTGCTATTCAAGTGGCATGACTGTGATATCCTCTGAAAAGTTCTATCGATCAAAGTCGACCAAAATCTCATGGAGGCCGCCATCTTCGATGTTTATGGATCTCCAATATGATGAGCTCTGTAAAGGGAAATAATTCAAAGAGTTAGGGGAGAATAATTGTATAATGGTCAAACTCCAACTCAAAGTCACAAGAACAAAAATGTTAGTGTCCATGGAAAGGTCTTGTCACAAGGAATACACATATCAAGCGCGGATCAAGAAGAGGGGGGGGGGACCCCGCCCTGGAATTTTCGAAGCATAGTTTGATATAGCTTATAAATATATGTATATTTCCCGATCCCCCCCCCCCTTTTTTGTCAAAACATTTGACATTTTTTTCAAATAACACGAATTTGTATTTAAAATCTTTAATTTTTATTAATTTTTTGGTCCACATTTCAAAATTTTCCCGGGCTCGCTTACGCTCGCAAGATTTTATTGAACATTATTATACATATCAATTTCAAATGAATCTTACCTTTGCAACCCTTATACATTGTTCACCTTTGTCAATAAACAAGGACAATTAACTGAATAAATACAGCAATAGAGGATGCAAATGGTACATGTATTATTGTCTGACCTTTTTATTCCAACTCTGACAACTTTTTGCTGGCTCGCTAACGCTCGCCAGACTATTTTACCTATATTATTTTGATTATTTTAAATCAAGAACAACGCGGTGGACATTCAAGATTTCAATCGGTTTTTTTTTTCTCTTCTTCTTTTTTTTTTTTTTTTTTTTTGTTTGTTTGTTGTTTGCTTTTCAAAAAAATTAGGACCAATGAATTTTAGGACCCGTCCTGGAAAAAAAATCCTGGATCCGCCCATGTATAAGTTGGCATTGATATACCGCTTGTTTCTCTATCTCTAATACAAACATTTTCTGGAATAATTAATACAGTTCGATGTATGACACCGATTACTTGAAATCTTTGTGTCCGTTTAACATGTCTTCTCAGAAAAATTGACGCTTAAAAGATATATATTAATGGATGAATAAGTGAATTGCCTCATATGACAGAAGCTTTCTTTAAAGCACATATGCAAACCAACCATTGGATCACCACAAATGGAAGAGCACATACAAACTTTTGAGTAACCCTTGTGTACAAGTATCAATATTGCGCCATATGCTAAATTATTTACATAGCATCAATAATTTTGTATGATTTCACATCGACGGCGGGTGCGGCTAGCCAACAGGGGATGCTTACTCCTCCCGGGCACCTGGTCCCACCTCTAGCTTGCTAGGGGTCCGTCGATGCTTAATTTTGTACTCTATTGTGAGTGCTATTGAGATTATCGTCAGGATCTTCTTTAACTCATTTCTTTCAAAACCTTCTTACAACTTGATTTAAACAATTGCTTGTAACAAAGTTGTAGGCAATATTAAAATCTATCGAATATCGCATTTTTAATATGTATACGTTAATCTGACAAAAGCCGCAACTGATAACATTATTTTACTATTGATTATTTTATTACTCGATTGTATTTATATAAGGCATGGTCCATTTGATATTCGTTGTTTTTTTTTTTTTTTTTTTTTTTTTTTTTTCGAAAAGAATAATTTTGCTCTGAATTTTGATGAAAAAAAATTGCTTTATGGTGTGTCAGGAAAAAATCTTTCTCTTACAAATTATCAGAATAGGAAGAATTACCATAAAATTTCGCTAATAATTCCTGAGAATTTTCCGGCTCGTTTCGCTCGCCGCAGTTTTAAATTTATATAAAAATTTTGACTTGCTTCGCTCGCCATAGTTTTCTATCAAAATATTTATTTTCAAAAATTCTGATACATTGGCCAAAAACAAAAAAGATCTTTTAAGAAATAGAAAATGAATCATACATAATAAGAAACGGCATTTCAAATATTACATTTTCATAAATTCAAAGCTTCAAAATTTGTACTCATAAAAATATTGTAGATATTTTCCTGTTTCCAGTGATATTCTTTCACAAAAATCGTGTTTTCAAGCAAAACATCACTTTCGCACCTGATTAATTTTTTACGACAGGTCATTAAACTTTCATGTATGTATTAATTAGCCGTCTACCGTAAATGTCAATTAAAATGAAATTTTCATACCCTTGGTCAATGTACTAACAGTAGGTACTATCAGTTCGCCATTCCCTGTATGTTTCCGGAAAAAATATGACTGTTTGTGTACGATGTAAGACAAAAACGTCATATTTGTTTTTTACAATATATCACCAATATTCATAATGAGACAGAAATCGCTCCCAAACCATTCGTCCCTTTGATTCATATGCTTTTGATCTATCAAATACAATAGCCTCCATCGATTATTCGGTTGAAGTGTGAAAGCTGCAATGACATAACAACCGCTAACAAACACCAGGCTTTACGTAGCTTTATTCTATATTTTACCAAAATCATTGAATATTACCTCCCGTTAATAGCTGAAATACAAGTATTAGCTTTCCAAAAAAGCTTGGTCGATATCACAGGGATTTATCACGCTAATACCGTTTGCAGTATTTACTATATATATGTGTTAAAGGGATCTAACTCGACGTTTAACGAAAAATCGACAAGTCATCTTTAAGTCTTCAGAAATAGGCT
Organism: Pinctada imbricata; assembly: GCA_033119305.1. Taxonomy (NCBI): domain Eukaryota; kingdom Metazoa; phylum Mollusca; class Bivalvia; order Pterioida; family Pteriidae; genus Pinctada; species Pinctada imbricata. The sequence continues at coordinate 4,632,658 of VSWD01000012.1, read as the reverse complement.
AATAAATATCAAAACCTATTTTCTGTGGTATATTTTGATAGATTAATTCATACTGAATCTTCATACGAAATTTGAAATCAGTACCTCCCTTACGAGCCGAGATATGCCCAATACCGCTCTCTTATAAGTGCCGCATTTCTAGGTCGGACAAAAAGGTGTCCGATGATAATCAGGCATCAGTGATCAACTTGAAGCATCGCTTGACCATTCAATGATGCGAACATCTCAAATTCATAACATTGCATGAAATAGTCCCATATATGCTTAGTACAATTTCAAATAAAGTCTTTTTTGACGACTTCGAAATAAGAAAAGCGTCGGATTTAAGCGAAGTTAAATTCAACATGTGCAGAGTTATGAAAGACATATACGTGCATGCAAAGAGGTAGCTATATGAGGGACTTTCATATACCAGCGATTTTTGAGATGGTAAAAAGCATGTGAATAGTAGATAATCATGCAGTTGTATGTCTTTGAAGTGTTCGGACGTTTAAACGATCAAGCAGTAACCAAATTTTGTCTATATACTGCTTGATTATCACCGGACACCTTTTTGTCCGACCTAGAAATGCGGCGCTCATAAGAGAGCGGTATTGGGCATATCTCGGCTCGTAAGGGAGGTACTGATTTCAAATTTCGTATGAAAATTCAGTATGAATTAATCTATCGAAATATACCACAGAAAATAGGTTTTGACATTGATTAGCCCATTTCTGAAGACTTAAAGATGACTTGTCGATTTTTCGTTAAACGCCGAGTTAGATCCCTTTAACACATAGTAAATACAGAAACCGGTATTAGCGTGATAAATCCCTGTGGTCGATATCAACATTTATTTAAAAGCGAAATTTTTTTTTTCGTTCAAAATACGTTTAAAATTTTGACTCTTAGAATAAAGAGTAAAGAGTAGTATTAGTAAAGCTATGCATGAAATTCACAAAAAAAAAAACCTGGATACACAATAGGAACTTATGTGTTGGTAATTCTGAAAAGTTAGAAAATAGTACATTTGCACTAAATTGCTTGACCTGTGCGGTAGGAAAATTCCATTATAACGCAAATTAACTTGACCAATCAAAAGGCTTTCAGTATATATTCGCGGGAAAAGCGGAGAGATCTGATTAAAGAATTTGGGGAAAATAAGGGGAAACTTCTAAAAAAAAAATTCCTATCAAATTATGTGACTACGCACAGTCTTATCGATTTTTATATCGCTCATTAATTTCTTTGTTGCATTTATCAATTTGTCTTTGGAAAGAAAATATACAAACAAAAATGGAATATCCTCAACGAAACAGAGTAGTCGGCTGGATGGTGAGAAACTGTTTAATTAGCCCACTGGCAGCCTCGCATTCTAAGTGTCCAAACGTGTCTTTGATGCAATGGATCCAAGGATCCAGAAATGTCATTAGGGATTTTGAAGGCATAGGGTTTACTGTATCACACACTAATTGGTCTAAAAGTAAAAATTGTTCAAGAAAAATATCATTGTAGATATTACGTTAATGTGCAATATTTAAATTCAGAATTGCCATACCAAAGCGTTGTCATGACGATATGCCCTACTTTTGTGAAGTGGATATATAGCTTTGGTCACGTGTTTTTCACTAGTCACAAGAATGGTTCTTTCTATCGGACAATTGGCCCTATTGCAATGTTGAATCTGATGAATCAAATCGAAAGTTGATCAACATGTACAAATCTAGAGTTAGTCGATATCTTGATATCGACTAATAAAGAAACATTTTAATGAATATTCTGTAAAGAAATGAGGATAATTTGCCGAATATGCGACAAATCTATATGAAAGGGGAAGATTACGACAAACGTGTACGTTTTCAAATCATGTCGCAAATGACGTCAAAAGTTCACGCGTCATCAGAAATATAAGAATGCATAATTTAAACATAATATTCTGATGATACTTTTTTTTTCTTCACAATTAGCATCGAATAATTCATTTGACGGATATTTTGTTTTACTAAGTTTAATAATTTCTAGTGGAATAGTCACTTATTTCTTCTTCCTTGACACATGTTTTAATCCCAGCCATCCTGCTACGTATTTCAGTAGATTTTAAACAAAACTTTAGATATTGTCATTTATCACGTATGGGAAAATACGCTTATAGTAACATGGATATTTCTGTTATCGTTTAAGATGGGAATTTCGTACTTTACAAGTTTACCTTTGTATTAATTTGTATCAAAAGGTCCAATTACCTTAGGAGAAGTTTTGTCCAATCTGAAGTCCAGTGTGACTTATCGCTTTAGACAGCAGAGCATTGGCGGTTTCCCATATGCCTTTCCCATTTGATATCCTATTACGTAAGTAATTTTTGTGTTATACGTTGTGGTTCCCCACATTAAATGTTCAAATCAGTCTTTTATGTAAGATTTCATGTTTTTTTTTCCGAAGTAGAGGATATATAGATTGATACAACCCTATATATTATTAGTTATTAGGTTAGTTACTGACCGTCTACAGAGATTTGTCGGGTTGACCAAGGCCTTCTATGGGCTTGATCAATCCGACAAATACCTGTGGACGGTCAGTAACAAACGTGATGACTGATATTATTTTGCAGTTTTTTTTTGTTTCGTAGCAAAAAATCGGCGTTTCACGACCCCTTTTACTTGCAAATTCATTTATACGGCAATGGCGGAATTGCTGACGGTATATAGAAATTTAGACGGCGTGCACGTGACGCGATGTACGCTCCCTGATTAGTTCGAACTAGTCCGTGGCAAAATAGATATATATTATGCTTCTCTGTCTGCATGGAACATAGGGGAACCGAACATCATAACATATATTTTAGTTATAATAATTTTTGGACATTATTATCATATATACTTTCACGTGTCTCAAGTACTCTTATTATTTCATAATTTAATTCTTAATTGTGTGTGTTGTAAATAAATTACATGCATGTACTGCATTTTGCCCACCAGGACCCATTCTGGAAATAAATTCTATTCTATTCAACAGACCTGGTCATACCAGGGATCCTTTCTTAGCAGTATTTATATATTACATAACTCAAATAAAATTCAAGATATGTAATATGATTTCTATGAAGAACGTTTTGGTTTGTCTCAGGAAACAAATCTAAATTATTTCACCGTGATAAATATATATTCACATATTTTCGTACAGAGATTGAAAAAAAAATACTCACCGGTAAGGCACTGAATACCATATACAGAAACTTCGGAAAATCTCACTCCCATTCTGGAAGTTTAAGAGTTGCTATGGCGACGGTCGCAGATGTCAGGAAAATAATTCAATTGGATTATGTATCAAACTTTTACTTCGACATATGTCATATTGATTTTCGCGGTTTGCTAACGATATCGAATATTATCTAGCTGCTTCCTAAGAAACCCTACACGATGTGATGTTAAAATTCACACCACAGATGCTACTTTAATTACATTGTTTAAACAAATTTACACTAAATACTGGAACATGTACATGAAGTTGCTCTATAGAGAGGCACATGATTTCACACGACTTAAACAAAATACTCGTACCTTATATAACGCGAAAAATCTAGGATTCTAAAAGACCACCTGCAAATCTGCCAATTCATCTGTTCTTAAATGATGCTATACAATTTGAAGACGTTTAACATTTATACCTCTTGTTGCGTGTCACTGCTGGTGGACCAGGAGTCCCCGAGGGCACATGTAGCCAAGTTCGATCAATTTTGGTTGATCGTTTCTTCAACGCATTCTAAAATTTCTGAAATTTCTAAAACGTTGGTCCTGCAGCATCATATCCCACCCATCCTGCTACGTCTTTCGGTACCCTTTTTCGACATAGTAACTTTCATACTTTTAAATTGTTCAGATTTGAGGATCACTGACGAGGGTTAAGTACCCGAAACGTGCATGTCTGGTCCATGCTGCCAATTTATCTGTTCATAAATATTGCTATACAATTTGAAGACGTTTAATATTACAGTTACTTTTCTAATAATGTCTGACAAATTGTCTACGTCTAGGTTGTTTGACGGGTACAAGGCATTAGCTAGAATGAAGTTCAGAAAGTAGACCTCCAACATACATGTTTTACTCCAAGCTTTGCTGTATGCTGTTAGGAACAGATTATCAGACCCGTCGTAAAAAATCAAATCAAATCAAATCTTAAAGGAAAATTCAATTGATGTTCATTTTCACTCGACTATTTTTCCTCTCAGATTGCCGTCACGGATACATGTAGGTGTTCCCTGAAGCCAGAGAGATAAGTCTAAAAACAACTAGATTCATTTATTATTTACTCGAGCTAATCGCCCATACAATTTCATTTTCAACTTAATTTAAATACATTTAATCAACATAATTACAGTAAACAACATAAATTTATATCTATAGCAAGTTAGAAACAATTCTCTCTCAAAGTCACACGCCCACACTCTAATGTGATCTGTTTGTGTATTTGAATCTCCGGGGGGGGGGTGATTAAACTAATGTCACTACAATACATTCACTCATTTGGTCTTGAATCGTTAAGTTAGGACTTTTTTCATCAGGCGTATAAAGTGAATTTTTCCATTGTTAAAACATTGATGTGACGTCATGTCTTTGTTCGAAGAGTCCAAAATTTACCTTTGACTGTCCAATATCAAATCTAGGTCACGTTTATTAGAAAAAATATACGCGACCTAGATTAAATATTGGACAGTCATGGGTAAATGTACTTTGACATCTACAGGACAACCGTTATGTACAATCCTTATTTAGAAATCACGTGACAAGAATTCCATGTATCGTGGTACTGACTATTCCAATTTTTGCTAAATATTTTTTCCGGAGTTGACAAAATCCAGCACAATCTTAAATATCAAAAGAATCGGCCGTTGTGTCGGAACTGATAATGCAAGAGGCACTATAGTTCAGTCCGGTTTTTTTTTTTTTTTTTTTTTTTTTTTTTTTTTTTTTTCGGTCTTAAATTTTTTCTCCATCTTTTTAATTTTACTTATAATTAAGACTTTTTGCTCGACTTCCTCTAGTCCGAAGAACCTGACCTAAATCCAGCCTTTTACGGTTATTTTGACCCAGTCCCCCCACCTTCCGTTGCAAATAATCGTCAAAGGATGGGTTTAGGTCAGCTAGGTTTTTCGAACTAGATTCCTTCAAAAAAATCTTCCTGAATTTTTTTTTTCACTTAACCTTGCACATAGTAAGTTGAGCGTCCCCACTGATTTCTTTTCGGTATTTAAAGGCACTATATTATTTCTTTCTTGTCCGGAAAACAACAATTTTAGAGACACGCCCTTTTGTTCTATATATCCAAATAAGCTTCAACTAAATCGTCATCACGCAAAGTATTCTCGTTGATTCTTTTTCCAAAAATTGCATCTAATTTCGTCTTGGTTTACGGAATCGATCTGCGTCATAATTTGTAACATCGTTTTTTTAAATTGAAAATTTCATCTCCATTATCTTCTTTTATAAACGACTCACTACTGCTAGTAGCGGGAATGTTAGAACCTGAAGTGATTACATTTCGTTACAGTAAAGGCAATTAACATAATAAGAACAAAGTCAAAGGTCATGCCACTTTGAAAAATGATCAATGTTTTAAGTACAATATACGCATCAAACAATTCATTCTTAAAGATATTGGACAGTTTTCGGCCCTGCGGGCCTCAAACTGTCCAATATCTTTCAGAATGAATTGTTTTCGGCGTATATCGAATACTTACACGCAGAACAATGCATATATGTAGTTAGCTTTTAGTAAACTGTATCACGTGGGAAGGGGTAGCATGTACAACATACATGGTTAAGAACATTTCTGTACATCTATATTTGAGGGTGTTTCTATCATACATGGTTAAGACATTTCTGTACATCTATGTTTGAGGGTGTTTCTATCATACATGGTTTTGACCATTTCTGTACATCTATATTTGAGGGTGTTTCTATCATACATGGTTAAGAACATTTCTGTACATCTATGTTTGAGGGTGTTTCTATCATACATGGTTAAGAACATTTCTGTACATCTATGTTTGAGGGTGTTTCTATCATACATGGTTTTGACCATTTCTGTACATCTATAATTAAGGGTGTTTCTATCATACATGGTTTAGACCATTTCTGTACATCTATATTTGAGGGTGTTTCTATCATACATGGTTTAGACCATTTCTGTACATCTATATTTGAGGGTGTTTCTATCATACATGGTTTAGACCATTTCTGTACATCTATATTTGAGGGTGTTTCTATCATACATGGTTTAGACCATTTCTGTACATCTATATTTGAGGGTGTTTCTATCATACATGGTTTTGACCATTTCTGTACATCTATATTTGAGGGTGTTTCTATCACACATGGTTTTGACCATTTCTGTATATCTATATTTGAGGGTGTTTCTATCATACATGGTTTAGACCATTTCTGTACATCGATATTTGAGGGTGTTTCTATCATACATGGTTTTGACCATTTCTGTACATCTATATTTGAGGGTGTTTCTATCATACATGGTTTAGACCATTTCTGTACATCTATATTTGAGGGTGTTTCTATCATACATGGTTTTGACCATTTCTGTACATCTATATTTGAGGGTGTTTCTATCATACATGGTTTTGACCATTTCTGTACATCTATATTTGAGGGTGTTTCTATCATACATGGTTTTGACCATTTCTGTACATCTATATTTGAGGGTGTTCCTATCATACATGGTTAAGACCATTTCTGTACATCTATATTTGAGGGTGTTTCTATCATACATGGGTTAGACCATTTCTGTACATCTATATTTGAGGGTGTTCCTATCATACATGGTTTTGACCATTTCTGTACATCTTTATTTGAGGGTGTTTCTATCATACATGGGTTAGACCATTTCTGTACATCTATATTTGAGGGTGTTTCTATCATACATGGTTTAGACCATTTCTGTACATCTATATTTGAGGGTGTTTCTATCATACATGGTTTAGACCATTTCTGTACATCTATTATTGAGGGTGATTCTATCATACATGGTTTAGACCATTTCTGTACATCTATATTTGAGGGTGTTTCTATCATACATTGTTTTGACCATTTCTGTACATCTATATTTGAGGGTGTTTCTATCATACATGGTTTAGACCATTTCTGTACATCTATATTTGAGGGTGTTTCTATCATACATGGTTTAGACCATTTCTGTACATCTATATTTGAGGGTGTTTCTATCATACATGGTTTAGACCATTTCTGTACATCTATAATTGAGGGTGTTTCTATCATACATGGTTTGGACCATTTCTGTACATCTATATTTGAGGGTGTTTCTATCATACATGGGTTAGACCATTTCTGTACATCTATAATTGAGGGTGTTTCTATCATACATGGTTTTGACCATTTCTGTACATCTATAATTAAAGGTGTTTCTATCATACATGGTTTTGACCATTTCTGTACATCTATAATTGAGGGTGTTTCTATCATACATGGTTTTGACCATTTCTGTACATCTATAATTAAGGGTGTTTCTATCATACATGGGTTAGACCATTTCTGTACATCTATATTTGAGGGTGTTCCTATCATACATGGTTTTGACCATTTCTGTACATCTATAATTAAGGGTGTTTCTATCATACATGGTTTAGACCATTTCTGTACATCTATAATTGAGGGTGTTTCTATCATACATGGTTTTGACCATTTCTGTACATCTATATTTGAGGGTGTTTCTATCATACATGGGTTAGACCATTTCTGTACATCTATAATTGAGGGTGTTTCTATCATACATGGTTTTGACCATTTCTGTACATCTATAATTAAAGGTGTTTCTATCATACATGGTTTTGACCATTTCTGTACATCTATAATTGAGGGTGTTTCTATCATACATGGTTTTGACCATTTCTGTACATCTATAATTAAGGGTGTTTCTATCATACATGGGTTAGACCATTTCTGTACATCTATATTTGAGGGTGTTCCTATCATACATGGTTTTGACCATTTCTGTACATCTATAATTAAGGGTGTTTCTATCATACATGGGTTAGACCATTTCTGTACATCTATATTTGAGGGTGTTTCTATCATACATGGTTTTGACCATTTCTGTACGTCTATAATTGAGGGTGTTTCTATCATACATGGTTTTGACCATTTCTGTAAATCTATAATTAAGGGTGTTTCTATTATACATGGGTTAGACCATTTCTGTACATCTATATTTGAGGGTGTTTCTATCATACATGGTTTTGACCATTTCTGTACATCTATAATTAAGGGTGTTCCTATCATACATGGTTTTGACCATTTCTGTACATCTATAATTAAGGGTGTTTCTATCATACATGGTTTTGACCATTTCTGTACATCTATATTTGAGGGTGTTTGTATCATACATGATTTTGACCATTTCTGTACATCTATATTTGAGGGTGTTTCTATCATACATGGTTTTGACCATTTCTGTACATCTATATTTGAGGGTGTTTGTATCATACATGGTTTTGACCATTTCTGTACATCTATATTTGAGGGTGTTTCTATCATACATGGTTTTGACCATTTCTGTACATCTATATTTGAGGGTGTTTATATCATACATGGTTTAGACCATTTCTGTACATCTATATTTGAGGGTGTTTCTATCATACATGGTTAAGATCATTTCTGTACATCTATATTTGAGGGTGTTTCTATCATACATGGTTAAGATCATTTCTGTACATCTATAATTGAGGGTGTTTCTATCATACATGGTTAAGATCATTTCTGTACATCTATAATTGAGGGTGTTTCTATCATACATGGTTAAGATCATTTCTGTACATCTATAATTGAGGGTGTTTCTATCATACATGGTTTAGACCATTTCTGTACATCTATAATTGAGGGTGTTTCTATCATACATGGTTTAGACCATTTCTGTACATCTATGTTTGAGGGTGTTTCTATCATACATGGTTAAGATCATTTCTGTACATCTATATTTGAGGGTGTTTCTATCATACATGGTTTAGACCATTTCTGTACATCTATAATTGAGGGTGTTTCTATCATACATGGTTTAGACCATTTCTGTACATCTATGTTTGAGGGTGTTTCTATCATACATGGTTAAGATCATTTCTGTACATCTATAATTGAGGGTGTTTCTATCATACATGGTTAAGATCATTTCTGTACATCTATAATTGAGGGTGTTTCTATCATACATGGTTAAGATCATTTCTGTACATCTATATTTGAGGGTGTTTCTATCATACATGGTTTAGACCATTTCTGTACATCTATAATTGAGGGTGTTTCTATCATACATGGTTTAGACCATTTCTGTACATCTATGTTTGAGGGTGTTTCTATCATACATGGTTAAGATCATTTCTGTACATCTATATTTGAGGGTGTTTCTATCATACATGGTTTAGACCATTTCTGTACATCTATATTTGAGGGTGTTTCTATCATACATGGTTTTGACCATTTCTGTACATCTATGTTTGAGGGTGTTTCTATCATACATGGTTTTGACCATTTCTGTACATCTATATTTGAGGGTGTTTCTATCATACATGGTTTAGACCATTTCTGTACATCTATAATTGAGGGTGTTTCTATCATACATGGTTTAGAACATTTCTGTACATCTATGTTTGAGGGTGTTTCTATCATACATGGTTAAGATCATTTCTGTACATCTATATTTGAGGGTGTTTCTATCATACATGGTTTAGACCATTTCTGTAATCTATATTTGAGGGTGTTTCTATCATACATGGTTTAGACCATTTCTGTACATCTATATTTGAGGGTGTTTGTATCATACATGGTTTTGACCATTTCTGTACATCTATATTTGAGGGTGTTTCTATCATACATGGTTTAGACCATTTCTGTACATCTATATTTGAGGGTGTTTCTATCATACATGGTTTAGACCATTTCTGTACATCTATATTTGAGGGTGTTTCTATCATACATGGTTTAGACCATTTCTGTACATCTATATTTGAGGGTGTTTCTATCATACATGGTTTAGACCATTTCTGTACATCTATATTTGAGGGTGTTTCTATCATACATGGTTTAGACCATTTCTGTTCATCTATATTTGAGGGTGTTTGTATCATACATGGTTTTGACCATTTCTGTACATCTATATTTGAGGGTGTTTCTATCATACATGGTTAAGATCATTTCTGTTCATCTATATTTGAGGGTGTTTGTATCATACATGGTTTAGACCATTTCTGTACATCTTTATTTGAGGGTGTTTCTATCATACATGGGTTAGACCATTTCTGTTCATCTATAATTGAGGGTGTTTGTATCATACATGGTTTAGACCATTTCTGTACATCTATATTTGAGGGTGTTTCTATCATACATGGTTTAGACCATTTCTGTACATCTTTATTTGAGGGTGTTTCTATCATACATGGGTTAGACCATTTCTGTTCATCTATAATTGAGGGTGTTTGTATCATACATGGTTTTAACCATTTCTGTACATCTATATTTGAGGGTGTTTCTATCATACATGGTTAAGACCATTTCTGTACATCTTTATTTGAGGGTGTTTCTATCATACATGGGTTAGACCATTTCTGTTCATCTATAATTGAGGGTGTTTGTATCATACATGGTTTTAACCATTTCTGTACATCTATATTTGAGGGTGTTTCTATCATACATGGTTAAGACCATTTCTGTTCATCTATATTTGAGGGTGTTTCTATCATACATGGTTTAGACCATTTCTGTACATCTATATTTGAGGGTGTTTCTATCATACATGGTTAAGACCATTTCTGTACATCTATATTTGAGGGTGTTTCTATCATACATGGTTTTGACCATTTCTGTACATCTATATTTGAGGGTGTTTCTATCATACATGGTTTTGACCATTTCTGTACATCTATATTTGAGGGTGTTTCTATCATACATGGTTTTGACCATTTCTGTACATCTATATTTGAGGGTGTTTCTATCATACATGGTTAAGAACTTTTCTGTACATCTATATTTGAGGGTGTTTCTATCATACATGGTTTTGACCATTTCTGTACATCTATATTTGAGGGTGTTTCTATCATACATGGTTTTGACCATTTCTGTACATCTATATTTGAGGGTGTTTCTATCATACATGGTTAAGAACATTTCTGTACATCTATATTTGAGGGTGTTTCTATCATACATGGTTTTGACCATTTCTGTACATCTATATTTGAGGGTGTTTCTATCATACATGGTTAAGAACATTTCTGTACATCTATATTTGAGGGTGTTTCTATCATACATGGTTAAGACCATTTCTGTACATCTATATTTGAGGGTGTTTCTATCATACATGGTTTTAACCATTTCTGTACATCTATATTTGAGGGTGTTTCTATCATACATGGTTTTGACCATTTCTGTACATCTATATTTGAGGGGGTAAACTGTATCACGTGGGAAGGGGTAGCATGTACAACATACATGGTTAAGATCATTTCTGTACATCTATAATTGAGGGTGTTTGTATCAAGCAGTAGATACTTACTCTCTCTGGGCGCCTGACATTATCTCCATAGGAAATTCACCTTTGCCCTTTTTTACAGAATTTGTTTGACTGATTGTATGGTTTTTGAATTCTGATTTGGTTTTTGTGGCGAAAGTGATATTGAACTGTATTTTTCTCCATGGTATTCAGCATTATGACATTGCTCAATTCTTTGCATTTATTTTCATGAAGAACAAAGTGTTGGTAGAATTGTTAAATCAAAATTATATTTTGGTACGGATTTCAATACACAATGTTATTAAATGCATGTTAAACTAAACAGATCAATTTGCAGCATGGACTAGATATGCACGTTTCGGGTAATCAACCATCGCCAGTGATCCACAATCTAGTCAATGTAATATTGCCAAAGTGTGTGAAAGTTGTTATGTCCAAAATATATCGAAAGACGTAGCAGGATGGGTGGGATATGCAACAGGACTCTCTTTTTAAAATTTTCAAGAAATTTTGATAACAGAAATTTTCAAATGCGTTGAAAAAAAACGATCAAACGAAGTTGATTCAACATGGCTACTTGAGTATGTTTCTGTTTCTTAATGTTGAAAATAAATCGAATAAATATATATAAACTTCTAATAAACGTATAGTTCTTATCTTTACTACAGTCTACGCTACTTCACTTGTTTTACACCAATGTAATCATGAAAAACGCATTAAAATAGAAATAAAAATGTCGGTGCAAGAGAAAACATCCTTTTACGCGTTTCATTGTAAACACTTGTATTTTATTACCATAAAACGTGATTATTTATTATATATCATTATAATGTTTATTGTGCTGGCAATACATGTACCACTTCCTGGTTCAAAAACTAGTAGATGAAAGTTTTAGTGAAAATTCTTTGAGCGCTTAAAAAAATAAAATGAAATCTCTCAAAGCAGTTCTAACATCTTTTCTTATGCACAATATCTTTCATTGTGTAATTTGCGACTGCACAGAGTATTTCAGCTGGGAAGGTGCAATCACACCATTATTTTGTCCGAATTCTTGTCAGAGATATATTGATTTACTGGACGATCGAGCTTTCCAAAGGTGTTGTTCCTGTGAAGCTGTTCCAGAGTGGTCTTGTAATTCAGATATTTCCATAGGAACTCTTTATATTGAGTATATCAATTCAAAAGGCTGGAATCAACTGATTGAAGATTCTAATTCTCTTAATCACTTTACCAGAGTAGACCACACCACTGGATTTATGTCGGAGCTTCCTCAGAACATCTGTGACTTCCCTAACCTTGTTCATATCGACTTCTCCGGCAATGATATTCACGAAACTGGAGGATTATCGTGTATGCGATATCTTGACACAGTTATTTTGAGCGGCAATAGAATCTCCAGTGTTGGGAAGAACACTTTCGTAGGATTGAAATATTTGCGAAAGATTGATCTGTCAGGGAATTTAATATCATCTGTAGGACTGGGAACTCTGTCTGCTTCAGGTATAGGGATAGCTTATATGAACTTTAGTGATAACATTCTACAAAACATAGATATGACGAACGTAGTTATTGAAAACCCCTTCTGCAGACTTAATTATTCTGGGAATAGATTGACGGACATAACAAACAAACGGGATTGGAGGGTTGATACCAATAAATCATACGGAAGCGGAGGAACTGTGGATCTGACAAACAATTTCTTCAGGGACTTCTTTGACTTAAGAACTCTTGGTTTCCCAGATCTTGTTCTTTTTGGAAAACTGATTAGGTTTTCTTTTGATTTGAGGAATTCAAAATGGGACTGCAATTGTAGAATGCTACCTTTTCTTACATTGTCAGAACTTATACTAAGAGTAATTTCCAGTGACATATTCCTGGTGCGCTGCTCTAGCCCAGAACACATGAAAGGAAATTTAGTCATAGACTATGTTAAGAATAAATCATTAGATTTGTTTATATGTCAGATCAAGATGGACTGTCCCTCTTTATGCTACTGCTTCGATCAGCCAAGTCAAAACAGAACAGTGGTGAACTGCTCTCATAGAGGTTTGGATAGAATGCCCAGATACTTACCAAAGAACCCAAATCTTGTCGTAGACCTCAGAGGAAATCGTATTAGACATATCGAAAACATGAGCTACCTTTCTAATGTATCAGCTCTGTTCTTTCACGACAATCAGATCAATTACGTTCCAGAATTTTTCATAGAAAGAATGAAAATGCGAAAAATATAACTTTGTTTGGAAACAAAGAGATAAGTAAACTACCCAAAAAGATTCAACGTCTCGACCCCTGTGTATTTGACTTCGGAAATATGACTCTCGATTGTGCATGCGACAATCTATGGATGAAAGAGTGGCTCATTGCAAAACGACTGCATTCTTGTAATCAACGTTTGCTATGCAGAATGGGCAAGAATGAGATATTTCGAATACTTGATATATCTGACGAAATTTTCGATTGTATTTTATCAAACAGTGCAGTAAAATTTGCGGCGATTGGACTTACTATTATTTCACTTTTTGTAGGTATTTCCGCATTTTTATCCAACATGTATCGATATGAAATCTTTCTCATCTGGAAGAAATTTCGAAAAGCCACAGATACGAGGTCTTCTGAATTAATGAAATTTGATGCTTTTATTTCTTTTAGTGAGAAAAATCAAGATCTCTTCGCGTGGATCAACAGCAAATTTGTTCCCTCGCTTGAAGGACATGGTTATCGGTTATTTTTGCCATACAGAGACTTAGAACCCGGATCTATTCGGGAAGAGGAACTTAGAGAACGAATGTTTCATTCAAAAAATGTCATAGTTTTTCTCTCTGAGGACTACATTAGTGACGACAGTACATGGTCCGTTATAGAGTGGCGTCTTGCCTGGAATGCCTATAGGAGTTGCCATGACAAGGAAATAATTCTGATCAATTTCGATCAAATGCGAGCATGTAATGTAGAAAACGTAGCAGCGAAAGCATTTATTAGGTTAGGTCTATTTGTGGACTTTGCAAACAAAAAGCATGAATTGATGAAGAGCATAATGAATCGTCTCGGAAACATATTCTCTAGCAGACAACAAAGATTTTTCAAGAATTTCAAACCAACATTTAATTCAAATAAAATTGGACCAATGAAAAGGAAGACCAAGGAAATATGACTGCTCTTATAGTTTAAAAGTAGAATAAATTGTGTCTTGGAATTGAATTAAAACACTATTCAAATTATATTTTAAAATAAGAGCATGTTGTTATCATAGACAATGACAGATAAAATATATACTGTGATGGGTTGTCCCAAATGCAGGAAAAACTAATAAATCACTTTTTTAAGTGAACAATTCAGTAAATGAAGATATTCTTGTGAGAGTTTAGCAGAGTATAAATACTGTCCAGTGGCTTGTATTCTACATGTTCAAAATTTTCAAATTACATTAAAACATATTGTAAAGGTAAAATATTTCAAGTGAAATACTAAGTACTAGTAGTAGGTAAATTTATTAAGGTTTTATCAAAGACGTATCTAAGGTAAAAGTCATACTCAGCCTGTATTCAGTGTCTATATTTTACTTAGATGTAAACGTCTTCAAATTGAATAGCATCATTTAAGAACAGATAAATTGGCAACGTGGACCAGACATGCACGTTTCGGGTACTTAACCCTCATCGGTGATCCTAAATCTAAACAATGTAATATGCCAAAAAAGTATGAAAGTTACTATGTCGAAAAAGTGTACCGAAAGACGTAACAGAATGAGTGGGATATGATGCTACAGGACCCACTTTTTAGAAATTTCAAGAAATTTTGATAACAAATTTAGAATGCGTTGTAGATAAGTTGTCCTTCGTGTTTCTATGGAGCTTGTGTCATTGTCTTCGTCTATTTATCCTATTTTATTTTCATGTAAGAAAGTTCTATTCTGTATTCTTCCACAATTCGTAAGCCTTTTCAGTTGTGAGTTTTGGAATCTGGTTTTTGGCTTTTGTGTTTGACTTTCATTCAATGATTGATCTAAGTGGAAGTAACTTAAGTCGGGAAAAAATACGTCAAGTTCAATATATTAAGGTTGACCACATGTTACCAATGATATCGATTTTGTGCTGTATACAGGGATATGGTCATTATCCATATATGTCATCATACATCCAATATTCAAGTTTGGTACATGTACAACAACTGCTTTAGTGACCTAAAAAAACCACCTTTCTTAAGTGGGAAAAAAAACGGCAAGTTCAATATATTAAGGTTGACCACATGTTACCAATGATATCGATTTTGTGCTGTATACAGGGATATGGTCATTATCCATATATGTCATCATACATCCAATATTCAAGTTTGGTACATGTACAACAACTGCTTTAGTGACTTAAGTGGGGAAAAAAAACGTCAAGTTCAATATATTAAGGTTGACCACATGTTACCAAAGATATCGATTTTGTGCTGTATACAGGGATATAGTCATTATCTATATATGTCATCATACATCCAATATGCAAGTTTGGTACGTGTACAACAACTGCTTTAGTGAAGACATTGTATTGGCTTTGAAAAGTAAGATCACTCAAGCAGAAGAATCTAACGAGACTAAAGCTCTCATGGCTATTAAGTTACATTCCTCTATGTGACACAACCATTTTCTAACATCCAAGGGACAGGGGCTCAAAAGTATATCCGATTCCTAAGCTTAACAAGACAGAAGTCTGAATATAATGCAAAAACGCATTATCAATTATACTTTCTGAGAATTGGTGTTCACAAGATTACATAGAGTTGTATAGTAGAAAATGACCACACCCATTTCACAAGACCCTGGGGATCTGAATCTCAAACAAAATATCAGATATACAACTAGACCATAGACCCATTATGTTGCAAAAAAACATTTTTTTTCTATCATTTATACTTTCTGAGAAATGGTAACCCAAAGATTACATTGAGTTATACGTGAATAGGAAAAAATTACCACACCCATTTCCTAAAACAGTGGGGTCATGGGCTCAAACAAAATATCAGGTGCACATCTAGATCATAGACATTTAATATTGCACAAAGAATTAAGTTTCTATCATTTATACTTTTTGAGAAATGGTGACAACAAGGTTACATTTAGTTATATAGGAGAAAATGACCACAACCATTTTCTAAGACCCTGGGGGTCAGGGGCTCAAACAAAATATCAGGTGCACATCTAGATCATAGATTTTTGATATTTCAAAAAGAATTAACTTTATATTATTTATACATTCTTAGAAATTGTGACCACAAGGCCATGTAAAAATAAATAGTTGTTTCTCAGATAATTGGGTCTAAAAAAGTGGCAAGGTAGGTAGGGGTTTTTTTTTCAATCAAGGCACACCCATAATTTATGTGAAGAATCTTTTTTATGTATACTCAGTTTTGTTTGTTTTTGGGTTTTTTTTTTTTTGTTTTTGTTTTGTTTTGTTTTGTTTTGTTTTGTTTTGTTTTTTTTGGGTTTTTTTTGTTTTTTTTTTTGTTTTTTTGTTTGTTTTTTGTTGTTGTTGTTGTTGTTGTTTTTTAAGTATGTGTAGAGGATTTTTAAATTTAACATTTTATTTATTTAGGAAAATGGGAAATAATTGTTTTCTATCAATTGCAAATCAACTCAACAGCTTCCTTATCCTTGAATGAAATAAATCTTGTTCCTTACCATATCCCTCCCCCCCCCTTATTTTCCTTCATAGAAAATTATCTTTGAACCGTAAGTCAAAATAATTGTACACTGAAATTTATGGCAGTTTCCACTCTCCTTACTCTCATTTACATAAGTTTACTTTTTGAATCTGCATGAGAATGTGGAGACGTTTTCCGTCATGAATGTCACGTTTTAAATGCTGCGAGTAGCGTCATGTAAGAGACTCGAAGTGTATTTCTGTTTATAATAAACAAAGTTCGAATTAAATCCTAGTGTTTCGATTGGCGTGTCCACGCTATATGACCCCTCACATCTTCACTTGGTCCGTTTCGGCATATAGAGTCTTCGGAAGCCAATTTTAGATGAAGCCCAAGATAACATAATTATATAGGAGAAAAACGACCACACCCATTTTCTAAGACCCTGGGGTTAGGGGCTCAAACAAAATATCAGGTGCACAACTATACCATAGACCCATCATGATGCAAAAAGAATTGACTTTCTATCATCAATACTTTTGTAGAAATGGTGACCACAATATTACATAAAACCTAGGGGTCATGGGCTCAAACAAAATATCAGGTGCACATCTAGATCATAGACCTTTAATATTGAACAAAGAATTAACTTTCTATCATTTATACTTTCTGAATAATGGTGACAACAAGGTTACATAGAGTTA
This sequence comes from Pinctada imbricata, assembly GCA_033119305.1. Classification (NCBI taxonomy): domain Eukaryota; kingdom Metazoa; phylum Mollusca; class Bivalvia; order Pterioida; family Pteriidae; genus Pinctada; species Pinctada imbricata. Next base: position 4,614,827 of record VSWD01000012.1, on the reverse strand, counting down.
AATAGGAAGAAATGACTACATCCATTTTCTAAGACCTTGGGGGTCAGGGGCTCAAACAAAATATCAAGTCACAACTAAACCAAAGACTTATCATGATGCAAAAAGAATTATCTTTTCATCATTTTAAATTTCTTCGAAACGGCATTGAAATTTGGCATCGCAGTTTTAGCAGATAAACGGGAAATTCGGGTAATTTTCAATTAGGTATTATAATATCGTCTTTTACTGTTTGTTTCTTTGAAAGCCGATCGAGGCTCACAACATATCAATCAGTCCTCGTATTACAATACAATTACAATAGAAATCTGGTGTCCTCATGTGGTCTTTAGTGCATTCTGTAAACCATTTTGTGTACAGCGGTTATCAGAATAAAGCGTATATATACTTGTAAAGTGCTTGGTGTAGACTCTTTCCTTTTGTATTCCTTGTTTTTTATCTCTTTTGCTTGCCTGTGCACATTGTTTTCGCAGTAGGGCGTTTTGATCTAGGCGCTGTGATGGTGTCCTCTGGTAGATCCACTCCCATCATTTTCAGAATAATAGCGTTGTAATGTATGGGAAAAAATGTCTTTCAGCAAATTATGGGAATTCCCAAGGGAACATTATGAGCGCCACTTCCTGCTGATATTCAATTATTCTAAACTGAGGCCGATTTTTTTCCGTCATTGTTTCCCTATGGAAATAAGCTCCTAGTACTAGAATTCAATTTTACATAGATATAGATTGATAACATACAATTTATAATCCAATTTTTCCGATAACCTTAGCACAATCTATTCGTAAGAAGAAGAGGAAAACGAAAACACCATTCAAGTATTTGGACCCCTCCGTTTTGCCGCCATGTTTGTGTGTTCATCTAGCGGTAGGGAGGTTATTTTACACTACATGTAATTGTGCGTTCTTCGATACCTCCGGGTACCAGCAATAGAAGGGTTGTGCGCACGTAATCCGGATAACCACACCATTTGCTACTTTCGTGACAGATGGCCGCCCTTAGTCTGCACCGACTGCCTATTTGTCAGGATGATTTATGACAAATATGGATAATGACCATCTCCCCTCTTATGTGTTGTCTTTTGTGTTTTATGTTTCTATGTCGTATGTCTCTTTTTTGTCTCTTGTGCTTATCTACTCTGTTTTCACATCAGGTGCTTTGGTGCTTTGCTGAGAATACTGCAACATGGTCTGGTTGGAGATCCCCTCCTTTCTTTTACGAAGCTACATTATACCATATCGTGTTATCATTTGACGACAATGGTCACCTGAATACTTTGAACAATGAATTACAGACGTGACCACTTTAACCTCAGAATAACAAATTTCGCTTTCCTAAGTACTATCATTCCTTCACCCTCTGCCTATTGTGTATTCATATCGCAATTGATACGTCATTCCAAAGCAAGTTCAAACTACGACTCGTTGTCCCTAATGTTGGAACATATATACACCCAGACAAAAGTTAAGCAACACCCCAATATTTCAGAGTCCTTATTCTTTAAACGATAGCACCGAGAAGTTTTCGTAAAATATATCAAATACCAATTGTTAACATATAACACTAAAATGATATCGAAATTGAAACATTTGGCTTTGATAGAGCCTTACATGAAAAGAAGGTATTTTTGAGGGAAAATAATGTAGAATAAAGTTTGAAGACAGGTATTGAAAAAATAAGGTAACATGTACTTGAAAAAGAGATAAACCAGATGAGGCTCAAGATTCACAAATATAATACGGTTTTCTTTCAAAAAATTAGTATTATATTCCTTCATTCGACTTTCGGTTGAGGTTTATCCCAACTACCCTCTTTCAATCGCTCTTGTTAATAAATTTCTGGCAATTCCCGTTAAAGACATTTGTTGCTCATATTTGCTCTATATGCTTTATGTTAATGATGACTTTCAACGAAATTATTCCGCAATTTGGTCGAACGGGATGCACATCCGGTTTCTAATTTTGACATAAAAGAGAAATTTTACAATTCGACAGATTCATCTCTTAATCGGAAGTGACATTTTGGCAGGTGGTTGTCTTACATGAAGATTGATATTGGTCGAACAAGGGTTGAATAAAAAATTCCAGAAAATAGTGGTAACAAGGTGTTATCTTAAAGAAAATACTGAAAAAGCAACCATAAAGATATCGTTGTTAAACTTTATTTCTTTGATAAAAACGATAGTTATAAAAATACAACCCCAAAATATCTTATTCATTGTCTCAATGTTAGTGTGATAAAAAAATAGTTCTACCGGTACGCAGGCGCCTAACTTCACTTCCGGTTTCATGAACGCTTTTTTTATAACGAAATTTTGTCAAAGACATTTACTCCTAATTCTTAAGAGATTATTAACATTATCTCAGCATTTTTCATACACATTCAGTTTTTAATTCCATCATATTAACAATTTGATTCATTGCAACCATACTGAACAGCGATTTCTACATGATAAATCAATTCCTTGAACTTAATGTCTAACTTAAATTGTTTAAAATCATACCTGTCCCCATTTCGATCCCGATTGAAAATAAGTTGCATAATACAATTATGTTAAATAAAGTAATATTCTCTTCGTCAAAGGTCAGATCTATATCATGATACATAAATTTTCAGTATTTTTTATCAAACCAGCATTTTGCATTAAAACAATTTCGCTGTTGCTTAACTTTTGTCTGTGTGTATATGACATAGGTACCACACAGAAATATAGTATTTGACACATTAATCGAGTTTGTCTTTTTCTGCACGGCTAAAGTGACGGATGTTGCTAGCAAACAAGAGATGCTTACTCTCCCCGGGCACCTTATCTCAACTCCCTTGGGAATCTTTGCTAAGTTGATTTTATTCTTTGTTATTAGGGTATTTGAATGTTTGAGTGTCACCAGATGGACACTCTGAATGGTACTTGACCAATATTCAGCCTTGTACAAGCTCATTTTTAAGACTTGCACTTTAGTTGACTGTGACGACGGACCTCCATGACGGTCTCTGTCCAAACCTCCTTTGAAAAGACAAGATCCCCACCACCACTCTCTAAAATTCGGTCGGACTTTTTGGGTGATAACGTGAATGATCTCGCTACAGCCGACATAACACGGGCCGCATTTCGTACGCCCCTTTTTAAATTCATGAAAAACAAGCCGTGCTCTGCCGGCGGTAGCGAGCTAATGCATGAAATCACCCGAGGAGCCAAACTGACATTCAGAGGGCCCTGTTTTCTCTAAAGAGGTTTAGATAGTCTCCGTCATGGAGTCCCGATGCCACAGTCAGTCAAAGTGCAAGTCTTAAGAATACGCTGGTACAAGGTTGTAGATTTGTCAAGTACCATGCTGAGTGTCCGTTAAGTGACTGTAGAATTATGATTCAAATGACTTTTCGATGGTTATGATATCTACCTTTAATCCATCTAATCTTGTTTACTTTGTCACCATAAATGGCAAGTTGTGAAATATCCAAAGTAATATACTCTCTTGCATGTACAGGTCCGCATTTCAAAAGAAGCTGTCAGTACTTTTTATAAAATTCCCTGAAAGTTATTAGGTTTCACAGGCTTTGAAACCGCTGTAATTAATTATTAAAGTTTTGTGTACGCTTTTATTTATTCATTTAATAAGCGCCACCGACAATGACTTCGTTTTACAAGAGAGATTGTTGAGTGTTATTTGATACAGTTGCATATCTAACGGAACACATTCTCCCAGATTTATTGCTTACAGTCAAGATATATTTCTTTAAATTCAATAGCATCATTTAAAACCTGATAAATCTACAGCATGGACCGGACATGCACGTTTCGGGTACTAAACCCTCGTCAGTGATCCTCATTCTAAATAATGTAATATGGCCAAAAAGTATGAAAATTATTATGTCCAAAAATGTACCAAAAGACGTAGCAGAATGGGTGGGATATGATGCTACAGGACCCACGTTTTATATCTAATGGAACACATTCTCCCAGATTTATTGCTAACAGTCAAAATATATTTTGGCAGTTGTACTTGAAGCCCTTCCAGTATTTTCTTTAATAAATACAATGCAGCGTTTGAGTGACACGCCACATATTACATTCTTACACAGGACTGTTTACTGATTTAAGTGTGTTGATCCTTTGTGATTCTATGGTGCTATGTTATAGTCTTGATTACTGTCATCAATGTCCATCAAAGTTCTTATAACCGTTCTAGAGAAGAGTAAAAAGTGTAAACAGTTTACGACGGACGAACGACAGACGCCGGACGGCACGCTATGACAATTGTTCTGTGGAACTTTGCTCAGAATAAGAGTTAACACATTGTTAAGTAAGAAGACAAAAGGAAACATTTAATTTAGGCTAATTTATTCAGAGTTTGATCTCTCTCAGCTACCAATATCTTCTAGAGCACTCGTATGCAATAACGAGATCCTTCACTACACCATAGGCAGGGTCGTCAAACAGAGAATTCTGGGCTGGAACACTACAGCTCTTCCGACCATCACATGCCTTCCTCACTTCATCCAGTACAACATTCCATTTGTTGTCAGGTCCCTTTCCATAGATTGCGGAGAGTATGTTTATACTTCCGCTATGACAGGACAGTTTGGCAGTTGTTCTTTCTCGAGCAACGACGACAGTGTTTCGTGTTGCTATAAATAATAGAAGATCCGTGTTGATTTTCATAATACCTTTTTTAATAATAACGCAATTTGTATTTTGCTATTGTTTGTTGGTTTTATCTCTTTGTGTTAGAGCATAAGGTAGAGTGAACTGAGGAGCATCAATAATTATTTTTTATCAAAAGATAACTCTTTTCAAGAAAACCCATGTACACATTAAGTTATTATATCAAAAGTGATATATAGCCTCTATTTGTATTATGACGATTGGAAAATACAATTTGTCATTTATCAAAGAAAACAAAGTAGTGTATACCCTACCAGTACATCTGATCAAAGGCAATATTGACTGTATAAGCAGCAGTAGAACAATTACCCTGTACATTGTCCCTTGGTTTGTTTTACAGATAGCTTTCTGTTAAAAAAAATAAATACGCGTAAGGTCAACCATGCAGAAAAATATCAGTGATCTTGACTAATTTTTCCACCTCTAGACTTTCTATTCTCTGTCGCGTTAAAGAAGCTTTGTTTTGACCATTTACCAAATTGAATCATATATGTTATTTTACTATTTCGGAAACTTCATTTAAAAATAACATCGAAATTAAATTAAATGATCATTCTTATTTAACTATGCTACTGAATCGACCCTACAGGAAATTTGGAGCCGCGCACTCTCTGCAAAGTAATTGCACAAATTTAAATTCATAAAATAAAACCAGAGGGCGCTACTGAAATCAATTTTGCCTATGTCTGAAATCACTTTGGCTGGAAGCATCACTGATGAGGATTTACTATCCGAAACAAGTGTCTGGTGAACTAAAATTGGTTTAAGATTTTCTTCAAGAAGGTAAAGAGTTGGGACACTTCCTTATTAATATTGTACCTTCTTCGAGTCCTCTGGGTAACCGGAAAAATGGGAGGATTGTGCGCACGTAATCCGGATAACCAAATAATTTGTTTCTAGCGTGGTAGATTGCCGTTCTAAGTCGGCACCTATTTTCCATTGGTCTCGTTGGTTTATGAGTAGTATTTTGTGTTTGATGTTAAACGTCTTTAAATTCAATAGCATCATTTAAAACCTGATAAATTTACAGCATGGACCAGACATGCACGTTTCGGGTACTAAACCCTCGTCAGTGATCCTCAGTCTAAACAATGTAATACGGCCAAACAGTATGAAAATTATTATGTCCAAAAATGTACCAAAAGACGTAGCAAAATGGGTGGGATATGATGCTACAGGACTCACGTTTTAGAAATTTCAAGAAATGTTGTAACAGAAAATTTCAAATGCGTTGAAGAGACACACGATCAACCGAGGTTGATCGAACTTGGCTACATGTGCCCTCGGGGACTCTTGGTCCACCAGCAGTGACACTCACCAAGTAGTTCAAATGTTAAACGTCTTTAAATTCAATAGCATCATTTAAAACCTGATAAATTTACAGCATGGACCAGACATGCACGTTTCGGGTACTAAACCCTCGTCAGTGATCCTCAGTCTAAACAATGTAATACGGCCAAACAGTATGAAAATTATTATGTCCAAAAATGTACCAAAAGACGTAGCAGAATGGGTGGGATATGATGCTACAGGACCACGTTTTAGATGTTTCTACATGTATATATGTTGTGTTTTTGTGTTTCTTGTCCCTTTTGCGTCTCTTGTTGTGCTCTGTGTTTTACATGGGCTGTTTTGCTGTGGTTGCTGCAGCCGATTGTTGTTTGAGATTCCCTCCCTTTTTGTCCTGAGAAGACTTGAATTTCTAAGAGGTATCTTTCGTTATGTTAATCTTTTCCGTCTCTAATATAGCAGAGGATTTTGTTTTCTATGATTTAATACTTGACTTTGCAGACAATGAGAAGAAAATCAAAATTAACGTTATTACTTACTTGTTGAGATGACAGGGGCAGATCTGCTTATAGTTGTTTTTTTTTTCTATGATTTAATACTTGACTTTGCAGACAATGAGAAAAAAATCAAAATTAACGTTATTACTTACTCGTTGAGATGACAGGGGCAGATCTGCTTATAGTAGAACGACGCTCCTATTAATGTCTAAGAGACTGGAACAACCGGTTGCTTATATAGGTATCTCGTGACATATACAAAATTATTATTTTTTCAGATTTGTTTGATTTCCATCGGTATAATGTAAGCTTGATTAGATAATTTACAATTTTGTGCAAGATAATTACAAATAATTTGTAATTATCTATAAATCTAATATCACACTATTTCATGCTAATTGAGAGTGACACATAAATAAATGCAATTTCCAATGTAAGTTTTGCGTTTTTTGTTTTTTAGTTTTCATTTAATCTATATACAATTTTACTCCATTAACAAACAGCAATCGGTTCTTGATTGACATGAAAATAACTACAGAAAAAACAAATGTCATACCAATGCATGTTTATGAAACCGGCACGTAGCCGAAAATCTGGACTTCTGAACAACTTAAGGACTCTGAAATTTCAAATTTTCGTTTAGTCTATTTTTGCGAGAAATTAAATTTTCATAACCAATTTGAAATCTACGATGCTTCATTTTCTCTCAAATCCTTGTACATATTTCTATGCCAAGAAGAGGTCGAAAATTTATGGTCCAAAGAATGTCAAAGAGAAGTAACCCCAATTTAATGTCGTTTGTATTGACTAACAAAATCTAGCATATAAGTTTCATTTTAATAGCAAGGTCAGAAAGTACTTGAAACAATTATAGTATTTTTTAAACAATGGAATCCTCTGCCCTAGTCTGTATAAACTCACTTTTGATGGTTTTGCTTTTTCATTTTTCTGAATCAGAAAGTCAAACACAGAACCCGAAATCAGAATCCAAAAAAAATACAATTAAAAAGCTCACATGTACAAACTCTTGAATAAACATTAAAGAAGTACCTAACAGTTATTCAGTCTCAAAGTCGAGAAAATTGTCCAGAAGAACAATACAGGCAACATAGTATTTACTTTGGATATTTCACAACCTGCATTTTATGGTGACATAATCAACAAGATAAGAAGGATCAAAGATAGACAACATCACTATCGAAAATGCGAATCATCAAACGCCTTTTATACCGTGGATATGATACTAATGTCACCAGACGGACACTAGGCTTGGTACTTGACCAATCTACAGTCTTGTACCAGCGCATTCTTAAATTTTTTACTCTGACTGACTGTGACGACGGGACTCCATGACGGGCCCTGTCCAAACCTCTTTAGAGAAGACAGGGCCCCAACCACCTTTCCTCTCTGAATGTCAGTCGGACTCCTCGGGTGATAACATACATGAGCTCGCTACAGCTCTCAGAGCACTGTATATCTATAAATAGCGACGCGCAGGTGTCCCGACATCAGTGTCTAGACAGTGTCTGTAGAGTGCGCGTCGCTATCTTTCAATTGTTATACGTTTTAATTATATCGTTAACTTGTAAATAAACTAAGAAACCTTATTCGGATTTGGATATTATCTTTTCACAAAGGATTATCATCACACCGAGGATTTACACTACAATATTTGGATTTGTATACATTGTACATACATTTTTACCGTCTACGCTACCAAAGGGATTTCATTTCATCTATTACACAACCGCAGTGGCCTACGTTACAGTATAATATAATAATTCAATTCGCACCACACATGATGTGCTTAAGATAATAAAGAACGGATTATTGACTTGAAATGAATTAAATGTATATTAAATGAATATTGAATAAATAAACGAACATGTTTAGGGTAAGCTGAATGAGGTACCATACGGGATGATTTAGAACATGCAAGATGTTTATAAGGGGAACTTTGTTGCAGCTGTAACTAACCCCCTACCCCCACAAGAGGTTCTAAATCTTTCTATATTAGTGGAAATCCATGCATGTACATTGTACTTTATATCATGAAAATTCCCCATGATAACCTTTTGCGGAAAATCCAGCACCTCTTTAGAGTATGTCTAACTTTTTTTTCTTGAAATCATGTTTCATCTACAGGGAAAAAGGGGGGGGGGGGGTGTGCTATTTCGGAAAACATGAACGACAATAGAAACCAATATGCGCCAGTACCTACTTTGGATGGGCATCCACTATAGAATAGCGTATAGTATTACACAAATAACGTACAAATCAGCATAAATTGTCAAGCAATACGAGGCCTTGAGTAAAGAAAATCTTTCTCTCTGTAGAGTGATATCATAAACAAAACTCTTAACTGTAAACTATAGGTGACACTAAAAACATGTAACCTGAATAAATATTCAGATTTTAAAAACTAACTATCATAAGTTAATTTAAACTTATCGTAACTCAGTGTTACTTTATTTTTGTAAAAGGTTCATAACCTTTACAGATTAGTGCAATGAAGAGTCAAAGGAAGGGTTGCAAAGAGTAGAAGATTGGTTAAGAACGCAAGGTGGGTAGTGAAATTGATACAAGATGATATTTTCGGTGTTCTCGTTTTGGATATTTCTTGCTATCTCTTCTATGATCACACTCTGTGGATAACGATTACATTACTTCCAACAAAGCAAACAGAATAAAATCATACGTATTCAAATTACTACTTTAGTACGCTAACTGATACTTAATTGATTTTTTTGTGTGTGTAAAAAGAGTTTTAAAAAGGAATCCCTAATAAAATAATCTTAGACAATGTTATACAATATGATATTTACGATATTCTTTTAAAATTGGAGTTTTCTTGTGATCTTTTCTATGATCACACACTGTGGATATCGAATACGTTAATTTAGTTCCAACAAAGCAAACAGAAAAATACTGCTTTGATATTTGTTCGCTAACTGATACTTCATTATGTTCTTTTTATACAAAGATGCTGCTTGAATAAAAGTTTTAGAAAGGAATCCTTTTTCATTCACAAACTTGAAATCATTCACAAACTTTACATTAAAACATGTACTTACCATAATATTAGTTATCTTTTCTATGACATGTACTTATATACAGGTGATTCATTAACAAAAAAATCTCATAATTAAAAAAAACCCATTGCCGTTGAGTAAGGAATGCCTTTCATACTTATCATACCAAATTGCATGTACTATTATCTATATTGATAACGCTTCGTTGTAATAATTTTATTGCACCATATGGGCATTTCAACAAGTAATGTCTCATAAGTTATGCTCTAGGCAGAAGAATAATAATATGGAAGTGTTCTAACTCTTTTCATTCTTGAAGAAACTTTTCAACCAATTTAATCCACCGACTCGTGTTTCAGTAAGTGAATCCTCATCGGTGTTACTTATATAATTATGTCAAAATCTAACTTCTAAAGATTAAAGAGGGCGCTACTGAAACTATTTATGGTGGCGCCGCCCAAAGCATCACTGATGAGAATTTAATATTCGAAACACGTGTCTGGTGCATGTAAATTGATTTGGAATTTTCTTCAAGAAGGTAGAGAGTTGGAACCCTTCGACATTATTATATAATTATGTCAAAATGATTTTCTGACACAGCCAAGTGCATTTTACAAGCGCTCTCTTGTTTTAGTTTTTGAACTTAAATCTGTGCATTCATTTTGCAAAGAATGCGCGGCTCCATTTCGGGTCGATTTCAGTAGCAAAATAAATAAGAAATCTTCATAAATGAATAGCGAAATTATAAACTTGACCTAAATATACGTCCAAAAGTCAGGACAGAGCTATGTCTTTAAGTTTAAGAATAACTTATGAAATTTTGTCAGGAAGAATTTTTAAGTATATCTCAAGTCAAGTGCTGAGGCACTGTGGAACTTGGCGAGTGATATCATGAGGGAGTATTATAAACGTACATGTCTGGTCCATGCTGTAAATTTATCAGGTTTTAAATTATGCTATTGAATTTAAAGACGTTTAACATTTGAACTACTTGGTAAGTGTCACTGCTGTTGGACCAAGAATCCCCGAGGGCACATGTAGCCAAATTTGATCAACATCGGTTGATCGTCTGTCTTTTCAACGAATTTGAAATTTTCTGTTACAAAATTTCTTGAAATTTCTCAAACGTGGGTCCTGTAGCATCGTATCCCACCCATTCTGCTACGTCTTTTGGTACATTTTTGGACGTAATAATTTTCATACTTTTCGGTCATATTACATTGTATAGACTGAGGATCACTGACGAGGGTTTAATACCCGAAACGTGCATGTCTGGTCCATGCTGTAAATTTATCAGGTTTTAAATGATGCTATTGAATTTAAAGACGTTTAACATTCCACCAGCAGGGATATAGGTGGTAGATATTATACAATAAATAACCTTGTGTGAGGTGGGTATAGCTGTATAGGCCGAGGTTAATAACATAATACTTAAGCTTGTCTATTCTGTTGTATCTACTGAACATAATGTAATTAATTGTTTTGTTGCATGATCATGGAATACAGCGAACAGCTCCATAACGTCGCTGTGAGCAGAACAGGCCGGAAAAAAATGTCCGTTTCATAAGAAATTATACACATACATGTCTTTATCTTTTCTATAAATAATAAAAGAAAAAGACATGTATTTGTATAATATTTCATTAAATTGACATTTTTTCTGCCTCCTGTGGCTATAAGGAATGTTTAGTATTCTCTGATGATGCGAAACGTATACAAAAGAAAGGGTATCCTCAACAACACTGCAAATGACCCAATGCAAGACAAAGGAGGGGATCTCCAACAACATCAGGTTGCCCATAGCAAAACTGCAAATCACCCAATGCAAGAACACAGAGCAGACATCCACAGAAAGAGACGCAAAAGGGACAAAGAACACTTACTAACACCGTAGAAATCTCATAGTAACATCAAAGTACAAGGAACGCTAAATCACATAGTAACATCAAACACAAAAGACTACATATAAGCCAACGATACCAATGGGCAATCGCTTCCGACTTAGGAAGGCCATCTGCCACGTCTGTAACAGACGGTGTGGTTATCCTGGGTTACGTGCGCACAACCCTTCCACTTTTCCGATTTCCCAGAGGTCTCGAAGAACGTACAACTGTAGAGTAAAACAACCTCCTCACTGTTGTATGACCACACACAAACAAGACCGCAAAACGTAGGGGTCCAAGCAACATATATGACTATGTAAATGAATAGAAAAAGAGTATGTTATACAGTCCATGCTCTGCCGGCTGTAGCGAGCTCATGTATGTTATCATCCGAGTAGTCGACTGACATTCAGAGAGGACAGGTGGTCGGGGTCCTGTCTTCTCTAAAGAGTTTTGGACAGGGTCGGCATGGAGTCCCGTTGTCACAGTCAATCAGAGTGCAAGTCGTAAGAATGCGCTGGTACAAGACTGTAGATTGGTCAAGTACCAAGTTTAGTATCCGTTTGCTGACATTAGGATCATATCAACGGTATAAAGGTGTTTGATGATTCTGACGCATTTTATGGTTATGATGTCTACCCTTGATCCTTCTGAGTTTTTTAATCATGTGACCTTAAAATGCAGGTTGTGAAATACCCATAGTAATATACTCTGTTGCTTGTATAGGTCCGAATTTAAAAAGAAGTTGACAATAATTTTTAAAAAATTTCCAGATAGTCTTTACTAGTTTGTGAAAGCGAAAACCATTACCTAAAAGTTTCTTCGTAATTTGTAAATTTCACGTATGAAAATCCGAAACATTAGTACATGCTCTAACATACCGGATGAGCTGTGAAATGTAGATACCATATGACGGTAATCTTGGACCATCACCGTTAAGCCAGGGGAAATTTACTATGTTGAATCCAAAATAATAACTTTTGTCATACACACTTATACATTTTTGTCATATACACTTATACACTTTTGTCATACACACAAATAAAATATATAAATTTTTGTCATATACACATATACACTTATACACTTTTTTCATACACACAAATTTATTTGTTCTTAAATGATGCTATTCAATTTGAAGACGTTTACATTTATACATTTTTGTACCACTTGGTGAGTGTCACTGCTGATGGACCAGGAGTCCCCGAGGGCACATGTAGCCAAGTTCGATCAATTTCGGCTGATCGTTTCTTCAACGCAATCTAAATTTCTGTTATCAAAATTTATTGAAATTTCTAAAAAGTGGGTCCTGTAGCATCATATCCCACCCATCCTGCTACGTCTTTCGGTACCCTTTTTCGACATAGTAACTTTCATACTTTTTGGCATATTACATTGTTTAGATTTAGGATTTAGGATCACTGATGAGGGTTAAGTACCCGAAACGTGCATGTCTGGTCCACGTTGCCAATTTATTTGTTCTTAAATGATGCTATTCAATTTGAATGAGTTAAAGAAGATCCTGACGATAATCTCAACAGCACTCACAATAGAGTACAAAATTAAGCATCGATGGACCCCTAGCAAGCCAGAGGTGGGACCAGGTGCCCGGGAGGAGTAAGCATCCCCTGCTGGCTAGCCGCACCCGCCGTCGATGTTTAAGCACGAAAATGAAAATATATATACTTCATGCACTGTCTGACGTTATGTCTATGTAGAAAGTGCTATGGCGACAATGTCAGGGAAATATATTCAAAACACTTACTGTCAAACCCCTCGCGGGGAACTTTTTTACGAGCTCCACACGGCAAAGGGCATAAGTGTGACACAAATGAGTTAAAGAAGATCCTGACGATAATCTCAACAGCACTCACAATAGAGTACAAAATTAAGCATCGATGGACCCCTAGCAAGACATTTACATTTATATCACTTGGTGAGTGTCACTACTGGTGGACCAGGAGTCCCCGAGGGCACATGTAGCCAAGTTCGATCAATTTCGGCTGATCGTTTCTTCAACGCAATCTAAATTTCTGTTATCAAAATTTCTTGAAATTTCTAAAAAGTGGGTCCTGTAGCATCATATCCCACCCATCCTGCTACGTCTTTCGGTACCCTTTTTCGACATAGTAACTTTCATACTTTTTGGCATATTACATTGTTTAGATTTAGGATTTATGATCACTGATGAGGGTTAAGTACCCGAAACGTGCATGTCTGGTCCACGTTGCCAATTTGTTCTTAAATGATGCTATTCAATTTGAAGACGTTTACACTTGTATGAATCTTTCCATTAACATTTTTGATATTTAGGTCCAAAATTGGTGTTTCTGTGTTTTAAATGTTGCCTTGTTTAGAGTCAATTCTTGTGGATAAATAACATTTTTATACTTTTCAAAAATAGGATTGTCGATAGTAAGAATATCATCCAGGTACGCAAAATGGCGCTACTATTATGAGTTAAGTCGAGATTTGTGTTAGACCTTCATTCTCTGATCTTATGCACGTAGGGTTTATTCCCCATACGCCTACTCGGTTAAAATCACATTTTGATAATTAGGTGTGAATGGGGTCCTCAAAAGGGTACATGTGTACTTATTAGTTACCTGATTTACCTGTACATGTAGAAATCATACATATTCATTTTCTCTATCTCTATCAACTTTGTGCTACACGTGAAAATGATGAAAAATATGTCTGATTCATTAAAAAAGAAATAAGTCTGGGAAAAAGCTATCTTTAAATGTAGCAAATGTAGCAAAGTTATGGTTGAACTAAAAGAGATAATTTACATGTTGTTATGGGTCAGAATACCCCAAAACGCCAGCAAAAATCAGACAAAGACAGAATATAAATTTACAAGTTTAATTATGTACAAAAAATATATATTTCAAATGATTACAACTTACAATACAATGTCCGGATCAAAGTGTCCGTTACGGTCCACAAAGTCTATCGAATGTATGGTTTCCGGTAATCACAAATGTTCTCGAAAGATCGGTGTCCAAACGTTGTTAAATGGATTAAAGTCTCAACAAATAAAGTGTCCCAGTATATCAGAATAGATGAATGAACCGTGTCTACGAATGTGTACGAATGTCCCCTCAACACAGTTCCTCGGAGGTATTTATACTTAATACCAATGAATTAACCAGAAGCTTCTAGAACAATGACTCATTACAAATGATTAACAATAGAGTAAATTCTAGAAATCACAGTCATGTGATGATAATGATGTAACAAAGAACATACTGGAATATTCTCTAATGAGATAATCATGACATAGTAAAATCTAGAAAGAATTATTATGAAATCATTAAATAACATGACTAAGTACATGTGTACCTACACATAAAGTAAAACTAAAATAATACATGACCCACAACACCTCCCCCCTTAAAAAAAAGTTTGAATGTCAATGAAAACTTAGCTGGTAAATTCTGCAAAAATCACTCATGAAACTCTCGATAGTGCATCTGCAATCACATTGTCTTTACCCTTGATATGGTTAATAATAATATCGTACTCTTGCAACAATAAACTCCACCTTGTAAGTCTTTGATTCTTGTTTGACATCTTGTGCAAAAATGTGAGAGGGTTGTGGTCAGTAAACACAAGAATGGGATGTAAAGTAACATTCAAATAAACATCAAAATGTTGTAAAGCTAACAATAATGCAAGACACTCTTTTTCAATAGTAGAGTAATTCTTTTGACATTTTGTCAATTTCTTTGAAAAATAACAAACAGCTCTATCTACACCATCATCATTTTCTTGAAACAAAGCAGCCCCGATTCCTACGTCACTGGCATCAACAGTAAGCTTAAATTGCTTATCAAAATTTGGAGCTGACAGGACAGGACTATTCATAAGAACACATTTGATTTTCTTAAAAGATTCGTCACAGTCATTGGTCCACGCAAAATTCACTCTCTTTTGTAACAGATTGGTAAGTGGACCAACAACTGACGAGAAATTTGGACAAAATTTTCTGTAAAATCCTGCCATTCCCAAGAATCTCATTATCTCTTTCTTATTGGTAGGAATCGGGAACTTTGAAATAGCTTCAACTTTGGCCATGATAGGAGTAACAAAACCTTGACCTACTTTGTGACCCAAATATTCTACAGTCGCATGACAAAATTCACTTTTCGCAAGGTTCACTGTGAGGTTTGCTTTCGCCAGTATGTCGAAGAAGGTACGCATGATGCGGAGATGATCATCCCAGGTGTCGCTGTAGATGATGACGTCATCGATGTACGCCTCGCATCCTTCGAGATGATTTAGGAGCGAATGAATCATCCTCTGGAATGTGGCTGGTGCGTTTTTCATACCAAAGGGCATTACTTTATATTGGTATAGCCCATCTGGAGTCGCAAATGCCGATATTTCTCTGGCTCTCTCGGTAAGCGGGACCTGCCAATAGCCTTTAAGCAAGTCAAATTTACTGACAAATTTTGCACTGCCAATTTTATCTATACAGTCATCGATTCGTGGGATCGGATAAGAGTCAGTTTTGGTGACTGAATTTACTTTTCTAAAGTCCGTACACAATCGGTAAGTTCCGTCTGGCTTCGGAACAAGAATACATGGGGAACTCCAGTCACTATTGCTGGGTTCAATAATGTCATTTTCAATCATGTATTGAATTTCTTTCCGCATGTATTGAAGTTTTTTCGGGTTTAACCGATAGGGATGCTGTTTGATAGGTGACGCATCACCCACAATGACGTCATGATGAGATGCATTAGTCTTTTTTGGAACGTCCGGAAAGATGGTCGTATATTCCCGCATTAATTGATGCACTTCCTCTTTTTGATGCACGGTCAAATGTCCGAGTTTCACTTCCGGATTTGTCAGAATTTCGGAATTCTTCAAACGGACACTTTGAGCGAAGTCTTTTTCGACAGTCTCTTCATTACATTCAGGTTCAACACAATTTTCTGATGTATATACATTGGCCAAAGTGGAAACTGGTTTTACAAAATTTCGGTCACTTCTATCAAAATACTCTTTCAACATGTTAACATGACACACTCTTTTTTCTTTTCGCCGACCTGGTGTCTTAACCACATAGTTAACATCACTAATTTTACTCTCAATCTCATAAGGACCGAAATATCTAGCTTGCAAAGGATGACCAGGGATTGGCAAAAAAACAAGAACTTTATCGCCTGGTTTAAAAACTCTGTTTCTAGCATCTTTGTCATACCATGTTTTCATTTTCATTTGAGATGTTTTGAGATTTTCTTGAGCTAATTTGCAAGCATTATATAATTTCTCTTTGAAATTGGACACGTAGTCTAAGAGATTCAAATCGCTAGTCTCAGTCAACCATTTTTCCTTCAACAACTTCAATGGCCCTCTGACCGTATGCCCAAAAACTAGCTCAAAGGGACTGAACCCCAGGGACTCCTGAACCGCTTCTCGTGCCGCAAACAACACGAGGTGAACCCCTTCATCCCAGTCTTTTCCATACTGGTGACAATATGTTTTCATCATAGTTTTAAGGGTTTGATGAAAGCGTTCAAGTGCCCCCTGGGACTCAGGATGGTACGCAGAAGATTTATACTGCCTGATACCTAGCTCATGCATAACCTGCTGAAACAACCCTGACATAAAATTCGAACCCTGATCTGACTGAATAGCCTTGGGAGCACCTACGAAACTGAAAAACTTTGTAAGGGCCTTAACTATGGTCTTTGCCTTAATATTCCTAAGAGGTATGGCCTCAGGAAACCTAGTCGAAGTACACATAATTGTCAGTAAGTACTGATTACCTGACCTAGTCCTAGGCAAAGGACCTACACAATCAACTAACACCCTACTAAAAGGTTCCTCAAAGGCTGGAATGGGTTGGAGGGGAGCAGGTGGTATAACTTGATTGGGTTTACCTACCATCTGACAACTATGACAAGACTTACAAAACTCAGACACATCTTTTCTCAACTTAGGCCAGTAAAAGTGACTTAAAATCCTATTATAAGTCTTATTGACACCTAAATGACCTGCCATGGGTGTGTCGTGAGCTAAACTCATGATGTCCCCGCGATACGCTACTGGAACCACTATCTGGTGAACGACCCGCCACACGTCATTAGGGGGTGCATCGGGTGGTCTCCATTTCCGAATAAGGATGCCATCTTCTATGTAGAAACACTCTCCGACTTTGTCCGCTTCTTCTCGGGGAAGGGCCCTCTTGCTTAGTCGGATAATCTCCGGATCTTTAGTTTGCTCGGAGAGGAGCTGCTCATGGCTTAAGGCATCTGTATCTCTGTCTAATGGCGGATGGTAATCATCACCAGGTACCGTCGGAGACTTGTCAACATGAAGTGGTACTGACGTCTCAGGTACGTTGTCATCAATGGTAGACATGAATGTGTCAGAAAGGTCTATATTTTCGGAGGGATGGTCCTCGTTCAATGTAGAAGTACTCTCAGCCTCTTTTTGTCTGTTCCTGGCCATCGCCCTGGTAACTGCGCAGGCTGGGTACAAGTCGTCGTCTTCATCATCGGACACGACATCGGACGTGATTTTCTCACAAACAATCGGATCGGCTACAACTTTGCCGCCAGCTAAATCGTTGCCAAGCAACAAGGAAACGCCTTGAACGGGAAGAGTAGGTCGAACACCTACGATAACAGGTCCAGTAATTAAGTCTGACTTCAAATAAATTTTATGAAGGGGAACATCAATGACGCCTAGCTCCACACCCTGTAATAAAACTGACCTACCAGTAAAAGTGTGCTCAGACAAAGGCAATGAACCCTCTAACAATAAAGTCTGGGCAGCACCAGTATCTCTCAAAATCTGAACAGGCAACGCTTCGCTAGAATCACTGAGTGAAACAAATCCCTGTGACAAAAAGGGCTTATAATGATCCTCCACAAAATCATCAGAACTGGACTTAGAACCCTGAATCTCAGGAGTGTCAGAACAAATCGAATCTAAGGCTTTCCTATCATTTCTAACAGACGCACAGGCCTGTGACTTAAGTTCTTTTTTCTTCTTAAGCTTCAAACACTCACCAATAACGTGACCTTTTTTCTTACAATAATTGCATGTAGGAAGCGACCCCACCCCTGGGGATGCCTCAGAACGCTCGGACCTAGGACCGGACGTAGAACCACCTTGAGATGGTGACTGGGAACTAATGGACGACTGAGACTCTTGTAATTTTTCTTTGGAACATCTGACGTTTTTGCGCTATCGCTAGATTGAGTTTTTGACACAAAATTTTTCTTATGAGTGAGAGCATACGTATCAGACAAAACAGCGGCTTCTTCAAGAGTTTTAACATTTTTGTCTTCCAAATGAGTTCTTAAATCTTGATGTACACACTCTTTGAACTCTTCTATCAGAATTATTTGACGCAAATTGTCAAATGAATTGGGAATTTTCTTAGATCGAAACCACTGGTCAAATAAATCTTCTTTTTCTCGAGCAAATTCAACATATGTTTGATTTTCAAACTTTTTGTACTTTCTTAACTTTTGTCTGTACGCCTCAGGTACTAACTGATATGCCCTCAAAATCGTGTCCTTGACCTTGTCAAAGTCTGAACTCTCAGCAATACTGAGCGCCGAGTACACTTCAGCCGCTTTGCCAATAAGTACGCTTTGTAACAAAGTTGGCCAAAAATCACGTGGCCACTTCAGATTGGCCGCGATTTTCTCAAAACGTGGAAAATATTTGTCCACGGACTTTTCTTGAAATTTTGGTACTAATCTGATGTTTTTGGCGGCGTCGAATTCAGACTTGACAGGCGAAGGGACAGGATTTTCCTTAGCGCTTTTCTCTAACTTTAACTTTTCTAACTCAAACTGGAGTTCTTTCTCGTGCATACGTTCCTGTTTCTCTCTTTCTTCCTTTTCTCTTTCAAATTGTCTTATTTTTTCTTCTTTTTCAAATTGTCTTTCTTTTTCTTCTCTTTCAATTTGAAATTGTCTTTCTTTTTCTTCTTTTTCAAATTGTAATTGTATTTTCATTTTCTCTAATTCAAACTCAAATTTTGACATTTTGGTTTCGCTTGAAACAGGTTCAACAGGAAAATCGTATGACGAAACGATTTCCTTAGCTAAAAGCTCTTTAGCCACAATATTTCTAATTTCTTGTTTTCTCATAGAAGATTTTACATCTAACTTCAAGTGAAGACCTAAACCAATCAAATCATCTTTTTTCAATGATTCGAACTCATCTACAGTCGGCGATTTCAAAAATTCAGTGACCGAAAATACCATGATTGATTTCTGCTGGCAAAAGTTTTGAGAATTTTCCTTTTTTCAAAAAACGAACTTTTACGTAAAAATGCAAATATGCAGAGATTACGATCCCGGACGAGCCCCCAATTCTGTTATGGGTCAGAATACCCCAAAACGCCAGCAAAAATCAGACAAAGACAGAATATAAATTTACAAGTTTAATTATGTACAAAAAATATATATTTCAAATGATTACAACTTACAATACAATGTCCGGATCAAAGTGTCCGTTACGGTCCACAAAGTCTATCGAATGTATGGTTTCCGGTAATCACAAACGTTCTCGAAAGATCGGTGTCCAAACGTTGTTAAATGGATTAAAGTCTCAACAAATAAAGTGTCCCAGTATATCAGAATAGATGAATGAACCGTGTCTACGAATGTGTACGAATGTCCCCTCAACACAGTTCCTCGGAGGTATTTATACTTAATACCAATGAATTAACCAGAAGCTTCTAGAACAATGACTCATTACAAATGATTAACAATAGAGTAAATTCTAGAAATCACAGTCATGTGATGATAATGATGTAACAAAGAACATACTGGAATATTCTCTAATGAGATAATCATGACATAGTAAAATCTAGAAAGAATTATTATGAAATCATTAAATAACATGACTAAGTACATGTGTACCTACACATAAAGTAAAACTAAAATAATACATGACCCACAACAATGTATATACACATGCATGTACGTGAACTTCATATCTATGTTTTTAACGATTGAATCTTTACAAAAAAAATAATATCCGACCGTTTTCTTTTTCCTTTCTTTTTTTAAGAACATGTACTACATGTGGTCTAGACTACTAATTTTTCATGGGAGGGGAGTACTATATGAAAATAACGAATGTGCAGCATCCCATCGCAACTTCATGATTCGACATGCATGTTTGTCACAAGATTTTAAATTAACTCTCTTTAAGGACCAAAAATTCCATAGGACCGTGGCACGGCATGTCACCGATTTGAAAGATTTTTGGTAAAAGACATAGGTATAAATCAATAAGATGAAAAATAGTTTAATTTTTGCAATATAAATTTCAGTTGCCATGCCAACCATTATGATTCTTTCGCGCTCAGAACGGAAAAATTAGGATAAACTAAACTGTTATTTGGAGATGTTAATTTTGACGATGAAACAAATTCAATAATTTTATTATCTGTGCAAAAGTACATTAAAGCAACCAAGAGATTTAACTGAGGGTCATATTTCCTTCCTTTCTTTACTTTTCCACCTTTTCTTAAAAATTTATTCATATTTTTATATATATTGTTATTAAATATCATCATCATCATCATCATCATCATCATCATCATCATCATTGTTATTTCAAAAAAACGTGAAGATACCACTTGTCGCCATCTTTATGACTATTTATTTCTATGTATCATGTATAGGGAGAGGGCTTTATATAATGTTGGTAAAACTTGTTACCCAATCCCTTTTCGTTTTATTGAAATAAAATATGTTTAAACTAAACTAATAAAGAATTTAGAACGATTTCCTTGTTTGTAGTTATGTAAGTGGTCTAGGAGAAGGATAAAACAATTTCAGAAAGGGGCCTATTTTTGACTTGTAAGTGCCTATTTTTGACTTGAAAATTGCCTATTTTTGACTTGAAAAGTGCCTATTTTTGACTTGAAAAGTAGTGCCTATTTTTGACTTGAAAAGTTCCTATTGTTGAATGATTTTGCTTAATTTACAGCAGGGTCATCTGTGGTTCAGGTGCATTTCATCTTAAGAAAATAGAAGTAACTGTTTAAAGAGCTACATATGCCTCTAAGCTATCAAAATGGTTTCCATGGCAACACATTGTCCAATATATCTTATCTGAATCTTAATTGTTTGAAGAAAAATTACCAAAGATATATTTAGTACAGAAAACGATCAGGAACATTGGAAAAACTTAATTTATGAAATTATGATTAGAAGACTCCGACACCACAATATAATAAGCTTAAAAGAAAATAATTCATAATTTACATATTCCATTTCTGTCATTTCAGTTTTTGAAAATTCCACTTTTTGGTCATATTATCAGCATTAAATAATAAAGCAAAGTGATCAAAACATGATTTTTTTCACACTTTTTTATGGGTGTATTTAATATCTTATGCCGAAGATAACCTTTATATCTGCCGGTGAAGTGGGGGGGATCAATTTCCCTTCAATCTCTCAATTTTGAATTTTTGAAATTGAAGTCGTTCATACATATATACTCTTGAAGTTGGAATACCTTTACAGGTAATAGAAATACAGGTAACTAATTAGTGCAAAGCATACCCTTTTGATGGCCCCATTCACACCCAATTAACATAATGTTTTTTTAACCGAGTAGGCGTATGGGGAACACACCGCACGTAGAAACATGTTGGGTACAAAGTTAATTATGTTTTTCATGTTTAACACTTCTTAAGGTGATATATTCATTGATTTTTGTTGAGCAGATTAATATGACGTACTTTTCTCATGAAAATGCGTCACCTCTTACGTCCGTACTGTACTCTAACCGCTGAAAATAAAGCTAAAGTTCATGTATATAAAACAGACACCTGTCAAGTTAAAATAATTGCAAACGATTGCGCTAGTAAGAGACTGTAAATTAGTCAGGGAAAGGAGATCATCTCCAGCATGACCACCCTTACCTAGCGAAACAATCCCACAAGAAAGTGACATATAAATTACATCATACATACTACAAATCGCAAAAAGACACGACAATATTCACTAGAACATCATACAAAATAATCGTAACAGACGTACAGAGACATCGAACATTGATGACAACACATAAAAGGAGGGAGACCAATGTGCACCCGGCGCCGACTTTGGACGGCCATCTGCTATTAGCAAATGATGTGATTATCCGGATTACGTGCACACAACCTTCCCATTTATCCGGATACACAAAGGTCTCCATGAACACACAATTGTTGTATAAACATAAAACTTCTCACTGTAAGGTAACAGCTCAAACAAGATAGTTTAACGCAGCGGCCTCTTGTAACACAGATTCTATGTAAATGGATTTAAAAATAAATCTACGACATGCTTATGACAGACTGTGCCCTGCTGGCTGAAACGAGCTCAAGATCATTCACCAGAGAAGTCTGACCAACTTTCAGACAGAACAGAAAATCAAGATCCAGTCTTCTCTGACGAGATTTCAACAAGGCCTATCATGGAGTCCCGTCGTCACGGTTGACCAATGTGCAACGTTGGGAAAGACACCGGTACAAAACTGTAGATTGGTCCAGTACCATGCCCAGTGTTTTTGTGTTGACTTTAGGATCATATCCTCGGTAAAGCAGGCGACCGACTATTTGCGTATATTTTTGGTTGAAGTTTGATCTGCCTTTGATCCTTCTTATTTTTGTTATAAGGTCACCGTAAAATGAAGGCAATGAAATTCCAAATGATACATACCCTGCTGCTGGAGTTGTCCCCAATTTTAAAAGAAGTCCAGAATAGTTATTGTAAAATTTCCAAAAAGTTTCTACAAGTTTATGATATCTTAATCCTTGACTGATAAGTTTTGGGTTTTTTTTTTTTTTTTTTTGTAAGTTGTATATTTTTGTCATGGAAGTCCGAAACATGGGAGCAAGCTCTAGCGTATCTGATTAGCTGAGAGATGTAAATGCCGTACGATGGCAATCTTGGAACATCGCCATCAAGACAAAGAAAATTAATTATGTTGAAGCCAAAGTCTTCTCTTTTATCGTATATCTTTGTCTGAATTTCTCCGTTATTGATTTGATATCAAGATCCAAAAATGATGTAGCTATATCATTTGTGTTTGCTTTGTTCAATGTTAACTCTGGAGGATAAATTTGATTTTTGTAATGGTCAAAAATGCACTGTCTGACGTTATGTCTAAATAGAATGTGCTATGACGACAATGTCAGGTGAATATATTTAAAACACTTACTGTCAAACCCTTCGCGGGGAACTTTTTTACGAGCTCCACAGGCAAAGGACATAAGTGTAACACAAATGAGTTAAAAATTCTTACGATTATCTCAACAGCACTCACAACAGAAGACAAAATTAAGCATCGACGGACCCCTAGCAAGCTAGAGGTGGAACCAGGTGCCAGAGGACTTTCTGCCAGGTAAAAGACTTTTCTTTGACTGCAGATTTGGACACATCGTTTTTCGTATAGGGGACTTAATTTAGCATCATTAAGTTTAAAGAACTAGAACAAAAGATTCATTCCTTCTATGTGTTTTATTTATGGTCTCTTAAATGTTCACAAGAGTTAATTATACACTATATATTCAATGTATAAACAAAAATTAAGAAAGTACTAAGAATAAAGAAAAGTAAACGACAATATATAATGCATAAACAAGTGAAATTTTGTAAATATACAATTTACAATACATGAATGAAACAATGTTCTCTACAAAATTTATCATAGTAAATTTAATCGTAAAAGTAAGAAAACAATGTTCGATACATCTCTGCGTTTCTAGTAATTTGTTTTAAAAGAAAGTCACTTGAAGCAAAGTAGAAAATATTTTACACTATCTGCCTACCGAACTGATTGCAATGCTGAATATATCCCTATTTTCCTTTTTAAAAATTCATATGACATCAACATATTTTCAGTTAGAAGTCTACATTTTTAAGCAAAGACTACGTACTACATGAGATTCACCCATAAATATGAGGGCTTCTTTGATTCTGTAGCAGTTTTCAGATCTATTGCTATGCAACATTTATGTTGAATTTATCTTCAACTTTTTCTTCAAACAACAACATAATCTTCGTGCCTCGTTTCGAAAAATCTTTTTCTGCCAAGCATAGATAAAGGGATCGACAACTGAGTTAGAAACCCCGAGTGCGCATGTGTACATGCTGATATCTAAGACTGTTTGTGATATTTTTGTACCAAAAAAGTATTGACAGATGTGCCAAGGGAGCCAGCAACACAGAAACACCATCGTCACGATACCCATGGTCTTTCCGTTACGAATGGCTTGTTTCTTCTTCCGCATTCTCTGGGTATCTAGATGTGGAGCATTCGTGTCTGCGGGACAAATTTTTCTATGAAAATCCCGAGCTACCTTAAGAATCCTAGCATACAGAATCAACACACTCAGCATTAAGGTCAAAATGAAAGTTGAAAATGTCACGTACATATAGTCAGGGTAAAGAGTTTCATAAATGCACACATGAAACCTGTCCCAATTATTCTTCTCAAAAAGTTGTATCAGACTTAACATGAATGAAATTGTCCATGCCAAAACTATCATTGTCCCCTTTTTCCGTTTCGTCATTATTGAGAGATATCTTTCCCTATGACAAATTGCAATATACCTCTCGAATGTCGTTATGGCAATCATAAACTGTGAGACAAATATCATTAATGTAGCCATTTGTTCCAGGATGACGCAGCCATAGTATGACGTCAAGATTACATTGGTGAATACATTGATCAGATAAAGACCTGATGTAGCTGACGTTATCAAGTCTGTGATTGCAAGGTTTAAGATGAAGAGATGTGTGTTATCGCGGAGCTTCTTAGATTTCAGACATACATAAATGACGAAAACATTCCCAAAGCCGCCAATGATGAACGTGAATAATGGAATTATGGCTGTTGTATGATCATGACTTCTATATTCCTCTTCAAAAGATGTATTTTGATTGGCTGTCGCATTATTCTCCATGACCTATAGAATTGTAAAAATAAACGTTGTTAGAAAACAAAGGAGGGGATCTCCAACAACACCAGGTTGCAGCACCCACAGCAAAACCCCAAAACACCCAATGCAAAAACACAAAGCAGACAAGCACAGAAAGATACGCATAAGGGAAGAAGGTCCACTTAAGATAAGTTTGACTCCTGGTCAGTCTATATACACGATATGTATTATGGAAATTGGTTTGGAATTTTCTTCAAGAAGGTATAGAGTTGGAACCCTTCGACATTTTTATGTCTATAAAACTTGATCTTGAACATTCGAATTAAGGTTTACTTATCAACTAAACTTTGAATTCTGGTCTTATTATTATTTCAGATTAGGAAATAAAATTCAAAAAGTAAACCCAAACCCAGAGTCTAAAACTCAAAATCAGACATACTTGAAAAATATATTAAACAAAATAAAGATAGGGAGGGGATCTCCGACAGTGAAAACAGGGGGACGTTTTCTCATGAGAAAAGAAAAAGCGAGCGAATAAACGGAGACAATAGCACATCACCATAGAAACTTTCATTCATTTTGCATTAATAAATCTTCAATACTGAATTAAATAATGCCAGTTATAAATTGGTTTATATATTTTGTCAATAAAAAAATAATGATAAAATTATAAAATAAAATCAGAAGGATCTTATGTGTTTGAAGATCTTATTGATGGGCAAAGTGGACAAAGAAGAGCTGGATGAAATCAGAGTAAACATTTTCATTCTTCATGTTCCTTTCATATTAAAGTCGAAATTTCATTCGCTGACACTTTGTAGCTCTAAAATCGTAATGTCTATGTCTTTCAATTAACGATCGGCAGTGCTGCATAGTTGCGTTTGAAGCAAGTAAATTAAAATGGGGATTGCATAATTTGTATTTAAATGATTGTTGGAATAAATTAAATAATTTCTTTGTAGGAAATAACAGTTTTACTGCAAAAATAACGCGTTGCATAGAAATTATGACCGAAAACAGTTCAAATACAACAAGTTATACCCTAAATATGCACAATCATGCAGGGGATATTTACAACTTTTTAATTTATTTATTGTAGATTACAAACATATAAACATATAAAATATTACTCATGAAAATAAAAAAGAGAAAAAAAAACATCAATTGTTAGTACCCTTTTTAAAGTATTTCTTAAAAGCGTTGAAGATATGGTCATTATCCATATTTGTCATTTAATAGGATTGAAACTTGGTTTAATTTTTTTATAACTTGACTATAAATAAACAAATATCTTCTCAAATTTTGAGTTATATTTTCTTTTCGTTCAGTTTTAGTCTCATGTATACATAACATTTTGTAATTGGCTATGAAATAATACGAAAGTGATCCAGCTCTATACCTTCTTGAAGAAAACTTATAATCAATAATTATGCACCAGACACGTATTAAATCCTCATCAGTGATGCTTCCAGTCAAAGTGATTTTCAGGAGCCGCCAAAAATCATTTCAGTGGCGCCCTCTGGTTTTATTTTTGGAATTTAATTTGTGCATTTACTTTACAGAGAGTGCGCGGCTCCAAATTTCCTCTAGGGTCGAATCAGTAGCATATCCAAATAAAATCTATGTTCACAATAGCGTTGAAGGGATGGTGTTAAGATGTTAATCACCTTTGATTTCGATGATGTTTTGGATGAAATGATTTTTTTCCGAAAAAGCAATAAAATAGTTATGATGTCAAGTTGATAAAGGACCAAAACAAAGCTTCTTTCGGGCGACAGAACCGAATTTTGATTCTTTCATTTTTCTTATTTTTAAAGCCAATATTTCAGCAACAAATGATATTGGACATCCTGGTGTGAAGCCCTTTCCAATTTTACAGAATCTTGATGTCCACCCGTTATTTTTAATTCTGAAAATTGGGTTTCTATACAATAGTTTCATCCATATTATAGATTTGTCGCCGAAATAAGAAATTTTCAAGGTTTCGAATAAGAAATTCCACAAAAGCTTTCTCGAAGTCTAATAAAAGCAAAATTCCATCTATTAAATAATTTTCACAGTATTCAAAAATGTCCTGAATTAATCGAACATTTTCACCGATATTGACAATTTAATTCCTCTTATACAGAAGTAATAAAATATTGCATACCTCAAATAAGAATCAGTTGAAGAAAGCTTCTCAGATCACTTTGTGTTGCATAGTGTCTAGTATCTTGACATGCGGAATGAGGATATCAAGCTCTCCACCAAGACTACGGTGCAAACATTGCAGGTACCATTAAAAAGAGAAGGTCCTTCGACAAAAGAAAAGTAAAATTTACATTTCATTTTCCTTGTGAATACAGTGATATTAGGCAGTGCGCGCTACTTAAAATGCTTCGATTAATCAAATCAAATAAACAGTCACTGGAAAATGTCACAGAAATATCAAATGAATGTTATTAAAATAATGACAGCTCCCTTTTTTTTTCTCTCTCTCTCATTCTCTCTCTTTCAAAATACAAAAAAATATATATATACAGACTTTAGAATTGATTGGAGGAAAAAGGAACAAATTCACTAATAATTTGATAAACGTATAATAGCAATAAGATGAAATATATTAGAAATAAATACATACCATAAGAGTAGAATGTTGTTAAAGAAATCGAAACACGTCACGAACTCTTCTGTAAATTAGATTTCAGTACCCTGGTACCTATTGGATTAGATGTTTTTGTCATCATGTTCTCATATTATTGATGCTTTCGATTTCTCACAAAATGTCAAAAGTCTGTAGAGATGATGATTAAATAGTTCAGTATATTAGAAATATGACGAATAGATGCCTGTTTTTGTATTCAAAGCAAATTAATTAGTTCTTGAACACGAATTCATTGTATTGGTGGCTTGCGTAGATGGTCTAGTCAAAATGTATCAATTACATGCGTCATCCGTATTGGCCGTTCTCAGTTTCTTACCATTTTTCATTTTTGAAATGAACTAAAGCAATTGCAATTTATCCATTTTGACAACTTGACAGCATGGCCATTTGTAGCATGCCCACGCAGGTAACTGGTCTATCGCAGATACCATCCCTAGCATTTCAAAGCTGGACTGACTTGAGCAGACAGAAGAAAGTCTCTTGTCGTACGTGTCTCCTATTTGTTTCCACATTTGGGTGTTTCTATTGGAGATACCCTCCTTTCTTGCTCAATAAATACAAAAATCAGTTTAGATGGTTTATATTGGAGGAGATCTCCAACCGGTCTTGATTGCAGCACTCACAGCAAAGTACCTAAACACCTGGTGCAAAAACAATACGTAGACTAGCTAGTATAACAAGAGAAGTAAAAGAGAAATACGACATTCAAGAAATTAGTGTTATTCAGATGGTTGTTATGGGGAATTTATATAACCATCTGGATTTTGATAGATTGACGCCCGGTAGATTCACGCCCGGTAAATTCACCTTTATAAACTAAGAATTGACTTAAGTCTAAATTTCAATATTCTTAAGTCTTGTTATAATATTAATGAGGACTTGAAATTATTTAAAGATTTTTTTCTATTTTCTGAGTAGAATAGAATGAATGAAGTTACTATTTCAAATTTTCAGACTTAAGTCAATTCTTAGTTTATGATGCCGTGTCCTGATTGGTTCACATGATTTCTACAAGCATGTATAACGGCGATATACATGATGCAAACCGACTCACTTGACATACTTTAAAATGTATTCCTACGTTTTGCACGTTACAAGCTTTAATGCACTTCTTTAGTATGACTTCATAATTTCTTTGCTCCAGTGACGTCATAATGTGACGTTAAACTACAAGTTATGAGCTGGTAAACTGCGTTCTCCATTTATAAAAGACAGAGCAAGAAAGTTTATTAATTGATTACACTTTTCGTATTATTGATAACACTTTGATTTTTGCCATTTCGTGTAATAAACACAAAGTAGTTGTATTCTATATTTTGCAGGGCAATAATTTCTGTCGGTCATTGTAAGTCCTCCGTAGCAACGTCATCTCTAAAGCGATACGTGAGACCCTCTGAGGGATATAAAGAGTTAAAATATGTCAAATAAAATAGAATAGGGAATAAACGAAAAAACTAAATCTGGTTCCATCAGGTATGGAAACTTGTGTGTCTGGTCCATGCTGTAAATTTATCTGGTCTTAAATGATGCTATTGAATTTAAAGACGTTTATCATTTGAATTACTTGGTGAGTGTCACTGTTGGTGGACCAAGAGTCCCCGAGGGCACATGTAGCCAAGTTCGATCAACTTCGGTTGATCGTATGTCTCTTCAACGCATTTGAAAATTTATGTTACAAAATTTCTTGAAATTCCTAAAACGTGGGTCCTGTAGCACCCGAAACGTGCATGTCTGGTCCTTGCTGTAAATTTATCTGGTCTTTAATAATTATATTATTGAATTTAAAGACGTTTAAGATTGGATATACTGTTGGAAACATACGTTATACGCCCCGACGGTATAACTGCGTTTCCAACAGTATTTCCAACATTCATCTGTTCTTAAATTATGCTATTGAATTTGAAGACGTTTCCCAGTTACCAAAAGCATGTTTTAAAAACATGTCAAAAATATTTGAGTAGATGATATAGAAACGTGATTTTGTATGGTTCCAGAAATATCCAATAAAACATATTTGGAAACATTTCGTTTTGTTCAGTGCTCTTATATGTTGTTAGAACGTTTTAAATGTTAAACGTCTTTAAATTCAAAAGCATCATTTAAAACCTGATAAATTTACAGCATTCACGTTAAATACATACTAAACAACTGCAAAGTGTTTTTAAAATGTTCTTGGAAAGTTTTGTCAGAAATGTTTCAACAGAACCAGTTTGAAACCATACAAAAATATTTTGAAAATGTTTTGTGTTACCTGGGGTAACATTTGTACCACTTGGCAATGTCGCTGCTGGTGGACCATGAGTCCCCGAGGGCACATGTAGCCAAGTTCAATCAGTTTCGGTTGATTGTTTCTTCGACGCATTCGAAAATTTATGTTATCAAAATTTCTTGAAATTTCTTCAGGGTCCTGTGGCATCATATCCCACCCATCCAGCTACGTCTTTCGATATATTTTTGGGCATAATAACTGTCACTCTCTTTGACCATATAACATTGTTTAGATGGAAGATCACTGACGAGGGTTGAGTACCCGAAACGTGAATGTCTAGTCCATGCTGCAAATTTATCTGTGCTTAAATGATGCTATTGAATTTGAAGACTTTTAACATATACCTACTGGGACCACAAAACACAGTACGTGTATCCCCTAATTCATATGCACAATTGCGCCAATAAGTAAAAAAGAATGATCCAGTTTTGCGCTTTTTCGGTATGTATTGGCAGTAGGGACTGGAAAAAATATGTAAATGAAGTGCTTTTTATGATTTTTTCCATTCCCAACTGCCAATGTATACCGATAAAGCACAAAGCTGAAAACATTCTTTATATTTGTACCTTTTTGTAGACGGCAGTGCAGGTCGTCCTTGAACTTTGAGATTTTTACATATTTCATCACTAGGGGCAGACGGTGTCCTTTGATAATGATATATATATATATATATATTGAATCTGTATGAAAGCAATAAATAAAATGGGCATGTTATTAATATATCCGCCTATGTTCTTAAGTCGATAACGATTACAGCAACAGTTGGTTTGGTACCTTCATATACGCAGTAGGAATGTAAATATTGTACAATTGCTTTCTCCATTGAGAAACCTTGATTAAATGGCCAAATAATATTTTCTACGGAAAAACGTAAACGACATAAAGATGAAGAAATATTTTAAGGTTGAAAAAAAAAACAGTTACAAGCAGACTTTTTCTGAATTATTACTAAAATTTTCTGTACTCTTGTGAAACCGATATTTCTTAGACCTTGTTCATTAAGAATACTTAGGATCTTAGTTCACTGATTCATGACTATCTCAGCACAAACATCCAACAGATAAGGAGGACAGCCTTAACTTGAACGAAAAATGGCAGTTACCTAAAGGAAACAACAGAGAACTAAAATGAGTTAAAGAAGATCCTAACGATAATATCAACAGCACTCACAATAGAAAACCAAACTGAGCATCGACGGACCCCTAGCAAGCGTATGACGAGTTCCCCATATCGACCGTAGAACTTCCTCAGTGACGATGTTAGTCGGTCACAAACATATCCCTGACTGAGAAGCTTATCTGAAAGACGCCTAGCTCTCAGAACAAAATCCGTATATTTGGTACTTGCTCTGGCATAGCGTATCAACTGAGATATGAACACGCCATAAGCAGACGATGAAGGGATGTTGCTACTCAGAATATGAAGTTTGTAATGCTGAAATTGAAGTCGTCACGTTTGTCATAGAGTGAGGTGTTCATGTGACCATCAGTGTCGTAGGACAACATTATGTCCAAATAGGATGCTGAATTATTTGTCTCTGTAGTTTCTTTGACTTCAAGCTCCGAAGGATAGATACTGCTCAGGTAATCCGCGAATTTTGGATTATTGATGGACAACACATCGTCTATGTATCTGTAAGTGAAGTTGAAGTCAGAAGCTAAGTATATTTTCCCCTCAGAGACCAAAGATTGAATGAATTCAGCTTCGTAAAGGAAAATGTCGGCAAGGAGTGGGGCACAATTGGTCCCCATTGGAATTCCGACAATTTGCTGGAAGACTTTTCCTCCAAACACCAGAAAAATGTTGTCGATCAGAAAGTTTAACATCTGAATAATATCTGTTTCAGTGTACTTATTTTCAGAATCGGACTTTTCTTTTACAAAGTAGGTTTTTTCATACTTAACAACAATAAATTTGTATTTGCGATAACCGTTCTTACTTGTAAACGCATTACTTATAATTTTCGCGAGTCTTTCTTTCAATTTAGAATGTGAAATTGTAGTGTAAAGTGTCGAAAAATCAAAGGCTTTGATCGAATGGACTCTACTAAAATGAGTGGATTTCAGATGTTCTAAAAGTTCCCCCGAATTCTCTAAAATCCACATCTGGTTGATACCACTGCGAGAATATACTGTCGAACAATATTTTTGAAGCCCAGATTTGATTTCAGATAAAACTTTGGTGAGTAAGATCGATACAGATTTGGTAGAATATTTCGAGGAACCAGTGATGAAACGTTTTTTGTACGGATTCTTATGCATTTTAGGTATGCAGTATAAGTATCGTAAATCTAAGTCTAAATTGTTAGTGTCGAAGCCAAAGGAAGCAAGAGTTGATTTGTGGTTATCTATTATTTCAGAGGCAGAAAGGTTTGTTGGGGTGTAAGTGGGATTTCCAGGTGTCGAATTTAAACCAAACTCTTTAACTAGACTGTCGAAATAGTACTTTTTGCAAGTAAATGTGTAATTATTTGAGGCTTTGTCCGCTGGTGTGATGACATAATGTTCTTGTAGGTAGGTAAGCTCTGTGATTACATCAGGGTCTTTAAATATAGACTCGAATCTGGTGTTCACAGTTGATTTTAATTGGTAAATTCTAGATAAAAGTAACCCTCTGATGGATTTTATCCATTCGGAATGGATGTCGAGCTGTACATCCTCTTTCTTTGCCCAACGTCTTGCATATTCCTCACAAGAGTCCATGATAATTTTGACATTTTGGTTCCATTTTGGGACCCTTTTTTAACAATTCTCTCAACTTGTCGTTCTTGACAATACTAAGGTCACAAGTAATTTTGACATTTTGGTTCCATGTAAAGGACATACTTTCTCTGTATTTGGGACCCTTTTTTAACAATTCTCTCATCTTGTCGTTCTTGACTATACTAAGGTCACCAGTAATAACGTGTCTACAAGGAGAGCAGTTGAAATCCGATGAAGAACATTCGCAAGGAAGTGGATGTAGTGAGGGATTAAGTACTACTTACACTACAGGAATCGTTTGTAATTGTAAATTTTAAATGCAACTGTTGGTGTGTAGCTATAGGAAATACAAGGAGTTCCCTTTCTTTTGAAATATGGTGGGATTTTATCTGTGACAGTTTTGTGATTAAAAATTTGACCAATATTTGGAGCCCAAACCAATATTGCAAAAACCAATGCAATTTTATCAGGTAGCAATAAACAGGTACAGCATGGCCAGTCAGATTTCATGTAAACTAACATTATTTCTGTATGATTTTAAATGTATATGAGCTTGGGGAACTTTTCGATGTGAAGACTCAAAATTTTGGGTGCAGGATATGTCCTTTAAAAAATGTCCATCTGTCTAATGAGGGCATGTGAAAAACAAAAATGGGGAGTGTCACTGATAGTGCACTAGGCGTCCTCTAAGGCACATGTACCCAAGTTTAATCAACTTCGGTTGATAGTTTCTTCAAACGCATTCGAAAATGTCTGTTCACAAAATAATCTCGAAATTATCTTAGACAAGGGCAAGGCAAAATTATTAGAATCGTTTGGAACAGTTGAATTTCATCAGGATTTCCACTGGAACAGAAAGAAAGACTAAAAACAGAAAATCTAACTTTAATTTTTTTTTAAACAGGAGCTAATAACCCCTGACATTAATTATGATTTTGGTAATTAGTATATGACATTCAATTGTGAAACGTCTTCAAATTCAATAGATGTGGATTTGTTTGAAATGAATTTCTATGTAGTCAGGTATCTTTTTCTGTAGAATTTTCCTAAAAGACGTGAAACAAAATATTTCAGAAATCTTTTAGGAAGACTGTTATAGCTGAAGATATTTATAAATTCTATTTTTCATTCCACTGTGTGTTCTTTTTACTATTGAAATCAAAATTATTTTCTATTTATCCACTTGCAAACATTTTAAAAGGGCAAAAAGAGGCATACTATGCTACATTTAGAACATTTATTACAATCTAAGGTGTATATGACGTTGATATAATTTTAGATTGAAATGAAGTGGGAACATTGTTTTTTTTTCACATGAATTGGTTATACTGATAAGTCAAGTACTTGACATATTAAGAACATTTATTGCATACAATAATTTTGTGTGCATGTAGGCAGGAATCTATCCATAGCCATAAATCGTAGATTTTCTTCTGCAATATCATGGCGCTTTAAAGGGTTCATGTAAATAGGTAAAGTCTGTTACAATGTCTTCAATTTTCAAATACTAGTACATGTTTTGTCGTGCTTATCGTATGACATATTTATGTCTACAATAAATTTTGCTACCCCTTTGAACTCTAATTTCATTTCAAGATTAACTTCAATAGTGTTTACCCAGATTTTGTGAAAACAAAGTTTTCGCTTAGCTATCAAACGCAAGATCTTGACGTAAGGAATCAAATTAGCATAAAGTGTCATAAAATAGAATTCGTATTATCAATATCGTTTCATTTTGCATTGAACAATGGCATGGTTCAGACTTAATCTCATTCTTTTATCATTACTTACTAATATACCAAAAGGAAGATTAGAGTGTTCGAATTTCTACAGATGGGAGAAGACGAACAAACTTTTGTTTTGCCCTGATAGATGCAGCAAACTGACATTTGCTATAGATCAGGACCGTTGTTGTTCGTGTGACGCCGTACCAGAGTGGTCATGTGACTCAAACTTTACTTCACGGAGACTTTATGTGGAATATACTGATATAAAAGGACGGAGCATAGTTGTCGATCAGGAAAATGGAGCTCATGATGTCATCAAAATGTCACATGTTAACGGGTATATGTCTGACTTTCCTGTAAATCTTTGTGACCTCCCAAACACTGTGGAAATCGACTTTAGCTACAACTATATAAGAAAGCTTTGTGGTATTTCATGTCTAGTGAACCTTGATACGATTATTTTGAAGCATAATCAGATCACTGTAGTAAGACAAAATACATTTCTGAAGTTACGACATATAAGAAAAGTGGACTTGTCGTACAACAGGATAGCATTATTTGAACTTGGGACAATATCGAGCGCAGGAAGCGGCATTAATCACTTTGATCTAAGTAACAATTACCTCACTTCTATTGATGCCATAGATATAGTTCTCGAAACGCCGTTCTGCAAGACTGATTTATCAGATAATCATATAACAGAAATAACAAATGAAAATGAATGGGTTGTTAAGACCAATATAACGTATGGTAGTGGCGGAAGGGTTGATTTCAGAGGAAACCAATTTACCAAGTTTATGGATTTTGAATACCTTGGCTTTAAAGACTTAACACTTTTAGGAAAACTTATGGGTTTCACGTTTGATATCAGAGATGCTAAGTTTCCTTGCGATTGTAAATTGCAGCCATTCCTTGCTCTGTCTGAAGATGTCCTTGCCCATGTATACAGGGACTTCTTCAAGTTACGTTGTGCAAGTCCAGAACATATGAAAGGTGATTTGATAGTTGATTTGGTGAGAAATAAATCCCTTGATATGTTTGTGTGTGAAATAAAGAGGAACTGTTCTAAGCCTTGCAGATGCTATGAACAGCCAAGTCAAAACAGGACTGTTGTAAATTGTTCCAACCAAGGTTTAAACAAAATGCCCAGACCTTTACCGATGCATCATAATCTAGATATAGACCTGAGTGGTAATAATATCCACAAAATAGAAAATGTCAAATACCTTTCAAATATTTCCAAAATTGACCTTTCGGATAATAATATCTCAACCATACCTCAGTTCTTTGTGAATAAAAGCCGGAATGCTGTGAACATTTCACTTTTTGGAAATAATAAAATAAGAAAATTTCCAAGAAATATTCAATCCCGTGATCCCTGTGCGTTCCAGTTTGGTGCCTTAACCCTGGATTGCTCATGTAACACAATTTGGGTGAAAGAATGGTTGCAGGTAAAAGGTGATGGTAAGTGTAATATATCTATTATGTGTGCCATTGACGGAATGCAGAATGTAAGCATCTTCAACATATCAGAAGAGACCTTTGGATGCATCAGTGATATTCAAACGATGAAAATAGTAGTTGTTTCAATGACTGTTGCTTCTATAATCATTGGTGTTATTGCAATCATATCCAATATGTATCAAATAGAAATCTATTTGATGTGGAGGAAATTCAGGCAAGCAGATCAAAATGGAAGTTCTGGAGAAATCAGATTTGACGCTATTATTTCCCTGGACGAAGGAGATTTGGAGCTTCTTTCTTGGGTAGCTCAGCGCTTTGTTCCCTCCCTCGAACGTAGAGGATATCGTTTGTTCTTTCCTTTTAGAGATCTGGATTTGGGAAGCATAAGAGAAGAATCTACCAGAGAAAGTTTGATGCAGTCACGAAATGTCATCATTTTCCTATCACATGATTATTTCAACCTGGAACAACGATGGACGAACGTTGAATGGAGAATAGCCTGGAATCTCTACACGCGATTTATGGACAGGAAGATTATATTCGTCAATTATGACCACATTCGTGCATCCATAATAACCAATTCAGTTGCAAAGGCATTCATCAGACTGCGATTTTGTATTGAATTTACCAACCGAAAACATGAGTTAATGTCTGAAGTACGAAGCCATCTTGGAAGTCCAATAGAAAGAAGAAAATATCGTTTGACTTCAGCAAGACCATTGTTTCGTCCGAATAAGATCTGGTCAAATGTACAGCTTAGTCAATAGTATGTTATAAAATTACTTGTAAAGCAACCACTAGTACTGCTACTTGTATTGTCAGTATCACAACTTAGATAGTAAAATACTTTTGGAAGTTGGAACCCTTTATTTTCATTACGAGAAAGATATGTTCATTAAATGTCTATATTCGTCCAAAGAGGCTGAAAAGTTTATCGAATTTTTGTCTTCAATTGATAAGAGATTCAAATGATGAACAAAATTTGTCAAATAGGTATGATATTTTTTATTCACATAACGATCAGAGAGTATCTAAAGCCCCCGTTCCACTGCAATCCCGCTGTACCTACGTTCATTCCCGACCACGAAAATTGCCAGGTCGGGAGAGAACGGCTCTTAGTCGTATCTTGGTCTGGTACAGCGTATGTTGGTCCAAAATTGATCGGTATTAGAGCGGGCACGCTTTAAAGGTCGGGAAAAGTTTCCCGTATTCTTTCAACCGGTTGAAAGAATACGGGAAACTTTCCCGCTCTCTTTGTGGTCGTGAAATGGTCGGCGCTTGGTCGGGATAGTCGTAGTTACAGCCTAGGTTAATCGTGTCCTGGTCGGGAAAGAGCGTGGCTTGAGCGTGGTCTGATCGGCATTTAACTAAACCCCGCTTTCTTCACGCATAAGATACGCTTTAATTACGCCCTGTTCCCGATCTTTACCCGTCTATTCTACGCTCTTACCACGATCTATTCACTACAGATTCAATGTTTGCTGATCTTACCAAGACCTTTTCATGACCATCTAGCGACCTATTCACGCTCTATATGACCAAGTTACGACCAAACGACGCTTCAAATAGGATCTGTGCATATTTCATTCATTTTCTCGCACTGATATTGATTTGTTCAAAATACTTGTTACCAAAATGTCGCGGCGACGATTCTTGGCTATGCAATGCCACTTTTTAAGTAGTGATTTTTTAAAATTTTGATCGCGACACTTTTGGGTAAGGCTTGGTCAAAACGAGGAATATAGGCTTCTTCTCGGTCGATTCAATCATTGGATGAAAAATGAGATCAGTTTAAGTTATAAATTATGTTTTGAGCGGGAATGCGTCGGGACAGTCGGAAATAGATCGGAATTGCATCGGGAATAGATCGGGTTTTGGTCGGGAATAGATCGGAGTTTGATCGGATTGAACGGGACTTGTCGGCAATATGATCGTGAGTAGAGCGGGTAAAGCGTGAGTAAGTCCGCGATGAAACGTGAATCGGTCATAAATTGATCGGGAATCGGTCGGGAATAGAGCGTGATATCAAGAAAAAAAATGAAAAGATCGGGAAAGTTTTACCCGCTCTTGTGAAAATTTCGGTCGGGAATGGTCGTAGGTACAGTGGGATTGCAGTGGAACGGTGGCTTTTAAACATCATACTGATACTGCAAATAATGCATCACAAAATCAAAAGCAATAACGTTATGACAAATTATGTTAAACGGACATGTTCTTCCTCATTATTTTTTTTATAAAGGAAAATATATTCACTTAAAAATTTAGAATATATTTCGAAGTTTTATTTTCAAAGATTCCATTATGTGATCATAGTGCGACAGTATTTGAACCAATTTGAATTTATGTAGCGAGTTAATTTAATGATATCCTATGTTCACATCCTCTCCCAGTCTCTAGATTGACAAATATTCGCAACACATGTTTACTATTTTGGATTTTCTCTGTTCCTTGTGGAAAATTTGAGTTTTTTTTTCTCTTTGGTTTTGTTGTCCTTAAAAACGTGACATGGTGTATTCATTTCACAGTTTAGACTTATCATAGTGCTCAGTTTATTCGGCGCATTCGAAAATTCCTGATTTCAAAATTTCTTGACATTTCTAAAAGGTGGGTCCAGTAGCATCATATCCCACCCATCCTGCTACGTCTTTCGGTACATTTTGGACGCAATAACTTTTACACTCTTTGGCAATATTACATGTTTAGATTGAGGATCACTGGCGAGGGTTAAGTACCCGAAACGTGCATGTCTGGTCCATGCTGCAAATCTATTTGTTCTTAAATGAGGCTATTGAATTTGAAGACGTATAACATTAAAGCGATTTGAGAGACCTGTTAAGCAGCAACATTGTACTTCTTTTCTTTGAAGTTCCACACATGAATTTATAAAATGTAAACTGCCATTCAAAAACATGTCAGAAACATAATTTTGATTGAGAACCAGGGACATCTAATGGGTACATGAGATATTTCACAAGCGAAAATCCAATAAAGACGGTATGGCAGAATTACAAAGTAAATTTTTGTCAGTAAAAAGTTCATGAATGCCCATATGTTTGGGCCTATATAGCTCAAATTTATAAATGATATACCTTTTATATTTTGTGACCAAACTCAAGTTGGTGTTTGTTGATTTTGGTATAAAAACGATGGGTAAGAAACATAAATTATTATAGGTCACTAATTCAAGGTCACTGGGTTAAAGGTCGTTGTATCAAGTAAAAGCTCTGGTCAGAAGGAATCTAAATGATAAATATCAAGGTCCTACCTAATACAGATATAGATCCATATATAGTCAAATTTATATCTTTTAAGTAGATCAAAGTCTAAGCTCCAGGTCATTAGGTCAAAGGTCATAAAGTATATTAAACAAGAAATCTACACAATAACACAGCCTCATTCTCTTAAGTTCTTTCTTTCTTTCCATTAGGACTTCCAGCATTCCTCTATAGGGTCAGTTAGCTGTATTGATGTTACATATATTGCAGGGAATTCCTTCATCAACTGCCCGTTGCAGAGTACTCTCTCCAGGTTGTTCCCCTTTGGGGTGCCTCATAGTCCCTTGAATTATTTTAAGGGCTGCGTACAACCCCATTTTGTTACCCATTCTCCACTTGTGTATGTAGTGTATGCAGGAGGGTTGTATACAATGGCATTGGATGGTCTGTATTTTCAACAGCTTAAATTTTAACATGCCATCACACGAGACAATCACCTCAGCCACATCTACTCAGACTGGTTTAGTTCCCTCCAAGTGGAAGAACAGGTGGGTGTGAGATGATAAAACACCTCTCTGAGAAAGTTCGTCCCTGACAGGATTTGAACCCTGGATCCCTAGGATAGAAGTTCAGCACTCCACTAAATGAGCTATGACACCCATTTGAAGAGTCATAGCCCAAAACTTTAACATTATTTAAAGTAGGTCAAAGTCGTCCAAGGTCAAGGTCATGAGGTCAAATGTTACAGCATAAATTGAAAGGTCTTGTCCTGGGCAACCTACATGTATAATATAAAGTTTCTACTGCAAACAATTCCTTAGATTTTGCATCAACCAGATCTTTATCTAGGTCAAAGTCCATGGTCAAGGTCACTAGGTCAATTGTTGCTGTACAGCATAAATTGAAAGGTCTTGTCATGGGCAACCTACATGTATTATATCAAGTTTCTACTGCATACACTTCTTTAGATTTTGCTTCATCCAGAAACTTTAACCAAAATGTTGACAACAGACTGACAGACAGACAGACAGACATCGTCAATTCATAGACCGGAATCGCTTTGAAATCCGACCAAATAAAACAACAATCAAAAGGATGTGTTCAACCCATGATTAAGGGTCTATTTATATCTAAAGATAAATGTTCGAAATGAGGTATAAAAAGAGATGGAGCTACTTGATATATTAGATTACTCGAATTTCATTGAATCTATAAACTACAGACCTTGTATCTTTCTAAAAGTGGAATACTTCAGA
Organism: Pinctada imbricata; assembly: GCA_033119305.1. NCBI lineage: Eukaryota > Metazoa > Mollusca > Bivalvia > Pterioida > Pteriidae > Pinctada > Pinctada imbricata. The sequence continues at coordinate 4,574,267 of VSWD01000012.1, read as the reverse complement.
TCATACATAGAGACCGTACATGCTGTAGCAAACATGACATTATCTTTAATAAATATGACTGTGATAAAAGTATATCTCTAAACATTAGCTTACTAAACAAAACACATTTTAAAATTTCATAGCATTGTTTAAAAATCAAAAGATTTTATCACAGATATACATGTATTAACAAATATACAAAACAATTTCAGTGACCTGATTTAAGCACTATAAGGATGGGCAAAATCATGTATCATCTCCACTGCTGTGTGTCTGTACATTGTTACATTAAATTTAAGAAATTAATATTATTCAGATGGATGTTATGGGGAATTTTTAATACCATCTGGATTTTGATAAATTGAATGATGTTCGGTAGGGTGTCATGATAAATTTATAAAATCCAGATGGTAATATAAATTCCCCGTAAAACCATCCGAATAACATTCATTTCTAATATTTTGAATTTCCCACGGTTTCAGAGAGCGTTTCCTACGAAGGCTAAACTAAGGAAGCAGTCAACTGTGTCAAGAAATATAGTGCCATTTAACAAGACGTAATTTGAATAAAGAGTTTGCAGAAATTTCACAGTACACAATCCAGAAAATGTTTTCTTAATGAACAAGTCTTGCAATGCAAACTATTTTCTCATGCGTCAGTTTCTTAGCATGCATGTATTTTGTGATTCCGTTTCAAAATGATTCACCAGCTGATTAAAGTTAACAGGCCTCTCAAAAGTTAAAGAATTCTGCAATGATCAAATGTTCTCATTTTTAAAAGAAGCTGAGCTGCCATCAAACGATAACCCGATTCCAATTGTTTGGTTCTAGGGAAGATACGGTGAGACGATAGATGTTAATTTATGCTCAGCGTCAAATCTGTTCTGTCACACCCATGCACGCAAGTCAAACAAAGAGCTACATCTACATCTACTTGTTCATTGTAACAGACGTTTTCATTAAGTACAAATTAAAGAAATCGAGTTTGTAGCTGCACAATGTTGAATCAAACATGTTTATTTTTTAATTGAGATTTGCAATGATACATTTGATATGATGCTAAAGGGCCTGGGCAGTTAGAATATTCAACATCTTAAAATTGTTACTTTTTACAACACAATTCTTTACAGGGCTCACTTTACCTTTAAGGCTTTTCATGGCGAAGAACATGAAACATTATTTTCAGAAGTTGTGATATGTGGACTAGATCTGCATGAATAATGTAGTTACATTAAATGTACAGTTTGACTACTATTTGGAATTACTTTGAAAAATCTTACAATTCATTTGATAAATTACAAATGAACAGTTTAAAATCTTGACACCTTATAAGTAACCGACATGATGGCTGCCATTCTGTTTAGAAATACAAAGATGGCAATATCATTTTGCAGATGGCAATCTATGGGCAAATATCAACCATCTTCTTAACATTGCAGTCTATAGGGAATAAAATTCAGAATGTAAATATTGTGCATTGTGCCACAACACAAAAGTCTTTGTGATCCTTTGAGTTTTGTGAACACTTGATAAAAGAAAAGTGAATAATTTTCTTCCTTATCCTTCAGTTTATCTTGTAAGTTCATGCTCCTGAGCCAGTTTTGAAAAATCATATTTCTCCATAACTCGTGAGTAAAGACTGAAGGACTCAAGCTGAAGCCATATCATTCCGAACGTGTCTTCATCAAAAACAACAAAATGTCCAGGGCTCCATGTGGGACTACGGAAGCCATGTCCAGCTATCTGACCCTGAGCATGGTACCTGTGAAAAACACAATTTTGTTGGAAAAATGATTGCGGATTAGGATACTGATTTTATACATGTAATTTATAAGCAGCACTTATCCTGTTCAGTCAAATTTTAAGGTGAAGGTGTCAAAATCTAAATGTTAGTATCAGGTGACAAAAGGTCGGACAAATTACAGCCCTATCACTTGCCAATCAAAAGTGATTAATCACTCATATCAACTGCAAGGTAAAACAATACACAGAACGATCATTATCATGTTTATTGCAATACCTATCAATCTGGAAAAAAAGTGACCTGCACAAAACATGATCTTATCATAGGGTTTCTTTCTATTTTGACAGTTCCTGATGTTTAAAACCAATCAAAGATCTTTCTGACATCATAGAGTACTTCTTAGACTGACAATGTAAAATATTCTGAAAAAAAAATCATGATCATTTTTATAATGTCTCCATCAGATTGGTGAGATGAAAAATTAATCACCTAAATAAACATGTTTTGGGTGGATTAAAGCCACTCCTCTCAGAGCAGTTCCTAGGAAAGACGAAAGGCTGAGGTTCTAACTTGGTTCCTGGCTCTATATGGGCAGTGTCAACTCCATCCAGATTGTCTATTGATTCCTGCTGATTGGCTGTAAGTACCATAGGACGTAATAGATCTACCTTAACACTCACTTTGGTGGCTGGTACATTAGGATCACCCTGTACAAAGAAGATGTACATGAAAGTCTATATTGAATTGACAGATGTTTTGTATTTTCTTTCAATAACCATGCTGAGGTAAATGAAAGTCTATGGGACTATCAGGCTTTTTATCATGTTGGACTTGGAGTGATGGGTGCAGCATGCATGCAGGAAATGCTCAATCTTGCTGAGTACCTCCGCTTGCTCAAATTCTATTTACATGACATGTCACAAGTATTCTGTTTGCTTGCTTGTTTGTCCACTTTTACCTTGTAATTGTATGCTGTTTAGTTCATTGATTTTGGAATTGAAATGTTTATTATCGTTGTACAACTTTACAAATATTATCTCAAAATTTAAAATTATGTGAAAATGTTGAAAATACATGTACAATCTACATAGTTGGCAAGGCAAATCAAATATTGGCTCACTTTACATTAAAATTATTTTTGATAAGATCAAAATATTTCTCTTTTTCAAATACGTGTATTACAAATTTCTTGGTAGTATGAATCTTTCTAAAAAACACTTACAGTTATTTTAGTGAGTGTGAGGGTATTGAAATTTTGGGAATATTCCGCATTCATAATCTCAATGCCATGAGCGCTGTATGTCCCCTTAAATAATCCAGGCTGTAGAGGAACATCTTTATCCTGAACGGGGGGCTGTATCAAAAGTGGTTTCAATTTATAGGTATGTCTGAAAATGGAATGAGTTCAAGTTTACATAGTAAAAACTTCTGATAAAACTAGTCTGATTTCAAAAGAATTACCGATGTGAAGGTATAACATGTCAACTATACCGGTATATGTAAATTCATTCAACTTAAAAAAACTGCATGTGTACTTATTTTTGTGGGTTTTATATTTAAGCGGAGTTAGCATCGTTCAGACTGTGCTACATCACTATGCTACATCACCATTAAACGATATGTTAAAATGTCTATAGATTATAATGGAAAATACGACATGTGCGCGCTTATTCGTGATTACGCTAAAAATTCAATTTGCCCTGTTTCCGCTAATATTTGGTTGAGCTAAAATCAGTACATGTACATGTAACATTGTTCTACTTTTTCCATATCCATGTACATGTATATAGATTGATAAGAAAGCGCTAACATGTTTTTCAGGAAGTCCATTCCTCTGCCATAGTATGTGAAATGGTACATGTCATTATCACCATCGCTCCCCCTCTCATTGTCTAACCATATATTTAAAACCTGAAAGAAATTATAACAAAAGCATAGAAACAAGACAACAAAATGAAAAGCATCCCCTTGCACGGCACATTTAAAATTAGTCAAATATGAAATTTGATGAATGTCAGCGATGGGCTAAATGAAACAATTCAATAAAAGTGCTCTGTTTATTTTTTTATACATTTTATTATTAATGTGGAAAATAGAGAAAGGTATCTTAGTACATGTAGCTCAATAGCTCAATGTAGGAAATAAATAATATTTTAATGAAATATATAAGTCTCTTTAAAGCAAGACAATTAATTTGAAAATACTAAACATAAATAATGACGCACCTCTATCAAACTGGAATCATTTTTTAGATCTATCTTTTTATCACCATACAGATGGTTACTTGTATCTAGGCAGGTGTATTTACAAGTTCCCTGTAACAATAAATGAGTTAGATATTCATATAAACTGTGGCAGAAATTGCAGTTTGGACATGTTGGAATCTTGTCGAATTTATAATACATATATGTATATGTTTAGACATTCAAAAATGCAAAGTCTCTTATTGGGGACACTTTGCTTTACTCATCTCTGCCATGGCACACTTTGTAAACCGATAAATGTCACATTACATTATTTCCTTTTGTCATTTTTCTATTTGGACTTCAAAAGCAAGATATTTTCAAGAGAAGTTTTTCATTGCCAAGCAATATAAGTCCCATTTTGGCATAAGTCATTGTCCTGCAACTATTCCTCAAACACTTTTATCAGAACTAAACTCAAACTTGATCATTCCCATACAAAAATCCAGTTCAAGATTTATAAAATCAGCTGAAAAACTCTGGAAATATCATAAGTCCAAGGGCAAAAACTATAGTGGAAATATCAGAATTCTAAGGGCAATAAGTATAGTGGAAATATCATAAGTCCAAGGGCAATAGCTATAGTGGAAATATAAGTCCAAGGGCAATAACTATAGTGGAAATATAAGTCCAAGGGCAATAACTATAGTGGAAATATCATAAGTCCAAGGGTAATAACTATAGTGGAAATATCATAAGTCCAAGGGTAATAACTGTAGAGTTAGTTATATAATAAGTGTCTTATTTTGTGTGTTTATGCAGAAATAAATAACAATGGCTGATGCATTTATTTTGATATATGCGCGTTAGCGCATTTTATCAAATAAATGCATCAGCCATTGTAATTTATTTCTGCATAAACACACAAAATTAGACACTTATTCTATATATATGCGCTTTCAAAGCCAAAAATAGAACAAAGAAAGCTCCCAATTCTATTTTTAAAGCGAATCCGTCCACCAATGTGGAGGGGAGTTAATTTTATAAAGGAACAGCGGGAGTGTCCCCATGGCTACGTCACGCTTATTCAGTGTGACTGAAATGTCATAAATTAATGCATTGTGATATTTCAAGTATTACAAATTAGAAATTTAACAATGGAATAATGACCAAATATGACCAAACAAGTTATTTATTACTCTCTAGATGTTGACTGTTTGGAACTAATTTTGTTTGCGGAATGTATTCCCATTTCTGTTATCCGTTTGAGTCAGTTGCAGCGCGGTGAAATCATGAAATGTTGACAGCGTTAGTTTATGGATTTTTCTTATACTGTGTACTGTTAATGTGTGGTCTATTTTGAAATTATCACAAACAACGCTGAATGTGACAAGAAGTCTTCATTCGAAATATTCCGTTGAGTGTAGGATGTGACATCAATCGACAGAGAGCTATTGTAGCTGCACCTGCCTCTGTCGCTTGTTGTTGATGTTGTATTCTGTAATCGTCAAGACACAGTTGCTGAAAGAGGTAAGGACTTTATGGGGATTAATTTTAGTATTAAATTCGTCATTTTATAAAATGTTATTCATACTTTCTACATTGCATAGGAAAGGATTTTAAACTTGTTGATATTCAAATCAAATTCATCCACTATGTCGGGCGTTATGACGTTACACTGTCATTTATACGGAAATCAATAACAATCATCCTGAAAGCTTTATATCAGGCAATTACTGTGGTTGTGCATATATATAGAAAGAAATGACCACGTCCATTTTCTAAGACCCTGGGGGTCAGGGGCTCAAACAAAATATCAGGTGCACAACTAGACCATAGACCCATCATGTTGCAAAAAGAATTAACTTTCCATCATCAATAGTTTCAGAGAAGACTTGAAACCACAAAAAATGTTTAACAGACAGACAGACGGACGGACGTCAGCACACGGGGCGATCGCATAAGCTTGACTGGTCATTGACCAGTAGAGCTAAAAATAGAAAATTATACAATGTAATTCGCAGTCACTCAGAATTTATACATGCACCCTAACACTCAATCATAAACACAAAATTACTGTACCTTTTTAGGCTTAACTTTAACACTACATGGATGACCGTTAACCTCTGCTGTACATGTGACCTTGACCTCATCTTCTGAAGTCAATGATATGTTGAACAGATCAAATCTCCTCATGGATTCTTTCACATTAGGGCTCAGAGGGGCAAGTAACTCTGATCCAACTATTCCTTCTTTATCATACTGAAAATGGAAAGAAAGCTTACATCAATTTGATAATATCATTTAAGGTACAAAAATAATTCCACCTACAAATTCAAATTTTGTTGAAATTTTCAAATTCAAATGAATATCACAGTATTCAAAGTTTTGCACTCTGTACATAAGTGTTGTAAAATCGGAAAAATTTCATTATCGATTATCGGAAACTATTGGAGGAGTACAATCGATATCACAATCGGAATAATCGGACTTTTTTCTTGTTGAATTTGTTGTATGTTTTGTATCTTTAAGAAGGAGAATACTCCGTGCTTATGATTTAAGGATCTGATTTTTATTTAAAATCATGGAAATAAATTAAATATTGAACATTCCTTGTTCTTAATAACAAAATCTCAAGGCTTGCTTTAGAATTAAGGCCTTCATTTTACCTTCTAAAGCCAAAATGGTCGCAAGCGGCAGACTTAGTATGCCCGGGATATGATCCTCCTTGACTTAACTCCCCCATCATGAGTGCATCTAGTTTTGTTTTGAAGACATTTCGCACCGAGATCATATTTTACGTCAAAGTAGCTTCAACAGCGACAATCCATTTTCAAAACCAGTATCGATAGTCATCGACTCTCAAGTTTCAACGACGATAGCGGCAACATCGGCGACTATCGTTACAACACTACTGTACATCATAATTACACACAAACGGCTTGTTTGATAAAGGTTGAGTGATATTTTTGAATCAGTAACTGCATACTTTAGATAAAACTAAGATAAAACACTAAGGTACATTTCATTACATACATCCCTGATAAATTTCATTGGGCACCGTAAGTCTTTCAAGAATATTTGACATAGAATTGTGATATCATGTTAAATTTTCACATTTGCAACAAATAAATATTCCAAGTCTGGTTTGCTATTTTTGTCTACGGTAATTTACGGTAATACCATCAAATAAGACACAGAAAATATTTCAAATTCTCTCTTTGATAAATGCATATGTGCTTATTGATAAAAAGTTTGTTAGATTGCAACATTTGAGCTAAGGCATGGTCCATTTGATATTCAGGGGGGGGGGGGGGGGTTTTGTCGGAGCAAGATTTTTTTTTTCGCCCCGGACTGGGGCAAAATTATTTTTTTCTGGCAAAGTTGGAGCAAGGAAATTTTTTTAACAAAGTGATGCGCATATTAAGAATGTTTGTGTTTTATCAATAGAAATTATTTATATTTTTACTCACAACTCTAAATATTAATATATTAGTTTATTTTTATGCAAGTATTCAATTCACTTTTAATCTAAACAGAGAGATAAAAGATTTTTACAATACAATTCTCAATATTTTATATTAAATGTTATTAAGAATTGTAAATTTGTGAATTACTGAAGCTCTCCTTCCAAGCTTACAAGAACATAAAATTAGACTCTATGGGATACATACAACATGTATTAACAGTAAGGGTGAAACGTTTACACGTGTACACGGAGACGTTTCGTTTTTTGGCTGTAAACGTTTACATAATTTATAAACGTGTACACGGACTATACTGTACATACAATGAAAAGATCTTCTTTAATATCGTCATTACTCTAAAAACTCAATACCAGTATTGATTTCCTGAAGTCGCATAGTCAGTAAATTGATTAAACATTTAACGTACAAACAAGTATGTGCTGTCTGAGTTATGTACGCATCCCTTGATTCGAACGCAGTGGACAAACTTAAGGTATCCGATGTACAATAGGGCATTTTTCCATGCCTGGTAAGGTACTATAAAATTTATATTTTCTGAAAGGTTATAAAGCCCACTGCTCAGAAATAGTATTTTGGGGCCAGAAAAAAACAAAGGGGAATAACTTATAAAGCATCTAAATTGTCTATTTTCTCAATATAGCATATGCAAAATAACAAATTTGTACTAGAGTTTTCCCCTTTGATTTTTAAGATCTGGGAGTCTTATATCTGAACTCTGGGCATCGTTACCTTTCAGAAAATATATAGTTTATAGTACCTTACCAGGCATAAAATTTACCATGCTTTACAATGGAGATGATAAAAACGCTATGTAAAATGACTCAATTGTACAACGGATACCTTAAAACAAACGCTTGGAACAGGAAGAAAATCTGTCTGAAAGATATAATCACAAGAAAGAGCCAATGTCTCCGTTAAAATCGACACCGCCCAAATTGTCTCTTTCTCTGCACTGTGCCGTCTATTTCTTCGTCTCTTTCTCCGCCCATTTCCTTGGTCCCCAACCTTCTATGGAGTTACTAGTACTGTTTTTTGTAACTTACTTGTACTTTTGAATTGTGGGAATTGCTCAAACTCGTTTGAAAATATAATAACAGTTGGATTTTTGAATCTTTGAAAGTTTTATTGCTATACGAAACATCAGCATGTCGTATTAAATAGTCAAGCATAACTAAGTCGTATTGATGTCAATTTATGACCACATCTGCAAATAAACACTTGTTATTGGATATCACTATTCACAATAGAAATACAAAGAAGCGTTTAAACATTTACGTTTCGTTTACAGCCTTCCGTGTACACGTTTAGGAAATTTGGTAAACGTTTCACCCTTAATTAACAGCAATACATAAATATTGATAATATATTTAAGCTTTTAGGGAATTTAAAAGAAGGGGCTTTGCTTCACTCCGCCCACTTCTTATTTATGAAGAAACTTCAAATTACCTTCAAACCTATACATAGAAAAGAGCATCGTGTGGACCCCCGCCTCATCGCTCCTTTTCTCAAAGGAGCCATGAGGTGGGGGTCCACATGATGAGAATAGAGCTACATCTGTAATCTTCAAAAATTCAAGGAATAATCCGAATTTCTACAACATATGAATCAATCAGACAGATTAACATAACATACCCTTATCCAGACCAATCCACCATACACTTTTCTATCTCGTCTCCATAACCCGACCGATTTTCCATATTTGTGGAGAACTGTAAAACAATTTACTTTAGTTAACACTTGGTAAATATTACATTTACAAGGATTGTTTTCACGGGGAGAGATGCGTCCAGCCTATGATTTTGCACTACATTTTTAAGTAAAAATCAGCATTTTTGGCAAATTCCTGGGTATCATACTGTAAACAACTTTTCATCTGTAAGGACATTATTTTTGCATAATTTTGCAAGCTTGAACAAACGCAAAAATTAAGTCCTTGCTAATAAAAAGTCAGTCCAAAAGATAAAAAGTAGATCAAATTTGACTAAATTCAAAAGCATCTTATTTTCCCTTTCTATAAGAATTAATACCCTAATTAGACAACGGACGATCATACACTTGATGTTAGGGATGTTTGATTTACAAACCTATTGTCATAGCAATTAATCAATTAGCCTTAATTATCCAGACAAACAATGTAATACAGAAATGAAAAATCTTTTAGAGGAAATAATCATGGCACATTTCTCTATATCTTTAATCATTCCGTTTTCAATAAATCTAAATAAGAGACAAAAAGTAAACAAATGACATGTTTATAACATTTATTTAGTACCCAAAGATATCTTCAAAGTCACGCGAACTAATCTGTTGTCAAGTTGTCATGAATATAAGGTCACATGAATATAAAGTCGTTTACAGTTTTAGAAAGGAAAGGTCACCGAACATTAAATACTGCAGAATCAACATGTCAATGTTCACGTTTCAATTAATTTCAATCAAAAGATATTTTCAAAGTCACGCGAACTAATCTGTTGTCAAGTTGTCGCGAAAATAAGGTCACATGAATATAAAGTCGTTTACAGTTTTAGAAAGGAAAGGTCATCGAACATTAAATTCTGCAGAATCAACATTTCAATTAATTTCAATCTTAAGAGAAAATGTCTTTGGTTTATATAACTCACCTTTGCTATATATTTTGTAGTATGAGGAGTTTTCTAGTCCACCTTCTACAGCATACTTATATTCTATAAGAAACAAATTAAATATCGATGATAGATTTTTAAAGTCTGACACTGTTTTGTAATGAAATAAAAAAAAAGATCATACTGATTTTGTGAAATTGATATTGAAACAGAATTGCAAATATCAAAGGGAGCAATGGTGTAAATACATGTAGTCCTATGTATGTAGGTTACTATGAATTGAGGCCTATACACTATATATGAATAATTATCTAGAAAATGTTTAAATAGATGTTTAAATAGGAACGCAAGTTTGCCAGTAAAAGGTAAAGAAGAGAAGATGGCAATAAAGAAAGAAGATGCATGGATGAGACAAGGGGGTCTTCGAATATTTCAGTATTAAAAGATGGGTCTTTCCCCAGGTAGTTATTTTGTATTGGGTTTAATTCTTTTTTTTTTTTTTTTAGATTGAAACCTGCGACATGAAAAGTTGTCCTTCTTTGTCTCCAAAGACACTGTACTAAGAGTTATCTTTCTTTGTCTCCCAAGACACATGTACATGTACTAGGAGTTGTCTTTCTTTGTCTCCAAAGTCACTCTGTCGTGTCAAAAACAGGACTTGAAATTCTGTCAGTGTCATATTAAACATAAGTTGCTTTTATTCAAATCCTTGACCGCGGAATTATTGAATTCATGATGACGATAGAGCAATGCATAACGTTCATAATGTTGTGTTGTGCAATATGAATATTTATAAACAAACCTATTCTACACTTTATCTGCCACAAACTATCTACAGATCCGATCTCTCTCAGTTTCCTACATGTTTGACAAACTCGACCGATATCAGGACCAGGCAAATGTCTCAAAATCTGAAACAGAAGCTCAGGAGGAAGATCTACGATGTGGAGTGACATTTTACATGACATACACTTTTGATACGGCACTTATTTTGATACGGCCCCTAAACATTCAGTTGGATATATCGCAGTGCAACTTGTTCGTTCTTTAATCTCAAGAAATACAACTTAACGTCCCTGTTTTCAGAAAAAAAAAAGACATCTAAAGCACCGGCGTAGCTCTGCCTGAAAAATGTGGAGGGGCACAACATCCCAAATTTTCTAACAAGCAAAAAAAAAAAAAAAAAGAAATATTAACAGAAAATACTTTCTATACACTCTATAATTAACAAGTACATGTAATAATATTCTATATAGTTTGAGTTAAATGTCTTCATGTACATTGATAAAGTAATAATATGTATAAAGGATGGATCAGAATAGCTGAATTATTCAGAAAGTCTATAAAGAACTGGCGAGCAGTAGCGAGCCAAAGAAAAATTTTGAAAATTGACCGAAAATTGTAGATTTATGGTACAAAATGTTGCTATTTTAAACAATGTTAATGCATCATAAACTTTTGTGATTGAAAAGTGGGGGGCACAAACATGGTTGAGCCCCCCACCCACTTTTCACTGACTTTAGAACTGTTTTTTTTTTTGTGGGGGGGGGGGGGTTAATATCTCGAATCTCGAAAAGTACAGATATTTGAATAAAATTTCATGCATTTCAGACGGAGGTATGCAAAGTGATCGTGTATAGAAAATCAATAAGACGAAAATGTTAAAATACAGAAAAAAAATGGACGTTTGCCATAGCAAAAAAAAAAAACTAGACTGGCGAATTTTTATTTATTTATTTATTTATTTTATTTATTTATTTATTTATTTATTTATTTATTTATTTATTGGTCTAAATAGTTTAAGGGGATGTAAGTTTAAACTGTATTTATTCCAGATCATATAATCATATAAATTACAAGATATATAACAGGATTTGGAAACAAGTAAAGGGGGTGTTCCTCTTCGTGTATACATATCGGGCCACCTTTCTTCGACCTCAAGAATCAAAATCGCCCAGCGGGTTAAACTTATTACTGGTATACTAGTAATCACTAGGCGTGTAACAATATATCGATATTATTAGTTATATACAGTGTTTTACAGAGGATGCGGAAATATATTGGGTCGATGAAAAAAAGTTGTATTGGCCTTCGGCCTCGGTCAACCAATACCTGACCAGTTCTGTATAGTCACCAGTAGACCTCATTGTATAAAAATAACCTCCTCGCTGTTATATGACCACACAAACAAGACAGCAAAACTCGGGGTCCGGGCAACACACAGATAAACATGTAAATGGATATATGTCAAAAAAGGACATACGAAAAAAGTCTGTGTTCTACCGATTTAGGATCCTCGAGCCCGTGCTTGTTTTCACCCGAGGAGTCCGACCGACATTCAGAGGAAAGATGGTCGGGCCCTTCCGTCAAAAAGTGGAAAATTCGTTATATAAAGTGGAAAATTTGTTATATAAAAGTGGAAAATTCGTTTTGCTTATAGGTTTTTCGATAGGAATGAGTGAACCTAGCAGTGGCGGATTCAGCCGGGGGCACGTGTCCCCCCCCCCCTCGGCAGTGCCCAACGAAGGGGCACTTAAATGACATTCTTTTTGAAGCATTAAACTACTGGTTTTTTTTTTTTCAAAAAATCTATGAAATTAGTCAGAAATAGCCCCAAAACACACAGAAATCACCGATTTGAATATATTTTCTAAATTTTTCGCGGGGATAGATTACAAAGTCGGGAAGGATACATTTCTGCCTGGCGATGTCCATCGTCTGTGCGTGGACATACAAGTTTCGGAAACAACCTGCATTGAATGATGTTTATATAGGATTTTCTTCATCTGAAGGATGAATAGGGAATAACAGTCTTATGCAAGTCATAAAACAAACATATTTCTTTACCAAATTATCCATGTCATCTTCTATAAAATTGATGTCGGAATGCTTTCTGTTATAATTATTTTTATTTATTTATTTATTTATTTATTTATTTATTTATTTATTTATTTATTTATTTATTTATTTATTTATTTATTTATCTATTTATTTATTTTACTTTTTTAAGATCGTTTTAAATTTGAGGTCATGATTAAAATTGCTAAGGCCAGATTTGGACCGGCTACCTCCAAGAATTTTACAAAGAGTACAAAAATGTATATTTTTCTTTATTTTAAAATCGAATTGCCAATAACTAATTATACCTTTTTATCTGGACGATGCAGCTTATAGGGCATGGGGCATGTGTGTTCTCTTGTTTGTCGAGGATTTATCATTTACTTATTTTCTTTTGTAACCTTACAAAA